>JAECUM010011307.1:0-95039 GCA_016617855.1 Megalonaias nervosa | reverse complement strand
TACACTAAACGAGCTGATACATAAACATTTGACAGCTAAAAACACAAACAGGTATATTGATGATCTTTCACAAATTGTTGATAGATATAATAACACAAAACATCGAACTATCAAAATGTCACCAAATGTCGCAATTGAAAATCCAATATTGGCAAATGAAAATATGTACCGGCGACATAAATTTAAGGTAGGTGATAGAGTTCGAATTTCGTTAACAAAAACGTATTTGAGAAAGGATTTACCCCAAACATGACTGAAGAAATATTTGTATTTTATAAAGTTTTAATGACAATACCTATAACACACGCGCTAAAGGATCTAGCAGGTGGGCCTGTAATTGGTATTTTTTTAAGAGCAAGAATTACAAAAAACTGAACAAGATGTTTTCGTTATCGAACGAGTAATTAAAAAGGCAATAAAGCCTTGTCAAGTGGCGCGGTTATAGCGATAAATTTAATAGTTGGGTACCAACCAAACAAATTATGAAATAATGTTTTTGTAGATTTCCTCGTACTTACATTTGACAGATTTACATTTTATTGGCTCACATAACGATATCAAATATTGTCGGCGATCGTCAGAGATCGTCATTAGGTTAAATATCTTGACAAATATAAAATCGAATTTTATATTTTTCTGTCGGTCTGGAACTCTGATGATTAAAAACAGTTTTATAAGTCGTCTAAACGACTGATTTTCATCTACTGAAAAATCAAATTTTAATTTTAAAATTTTCTTTATGATATGATATTTTACATTATATCTGCCGGTTGTCGGTCTGCTGTAAATTTTTTTATCAACTACACCTACAATCTCGTTTTGTTCATCATCGTTGTTAAATAAAATGTCATCATCTGTGTAATCAAACGAGTCGTGTTTATCTGCGACTATAGCATCTCCTGTTGTAAAATTATCGTCCGCGATTATATATTATCCGTGATTATATTGCAGGTGTAAATATCAGCAAGTCGTTTCATCAAGTCCATATTATAATCTATTTTTATCTAATTTCTAATAATATGATGATTGACGAGATAAAATATCATCAGAAAGTTAATATATTAAATTATGGAGAATTAGCAGAAGCAGTGCGAAAATGTTTGTCAGGGTATAGTTATTATTCTGTTGATGTTATTGTTATGCAAGATGATTCTGATAAGATTCTGCTAACAGCGGCAAAAAGAAATAAATTTAATAACGTTTATCACGTTGAAATTTGATACAGATGATGTTTTGATATTTGCACACATTTGCTTAACCAAAAACGAGCTATAAAATATAATTAATCATCATATTTGAAGACGATTATGTCAAATGTTGACATTGATGTTGCTGATCTTGTTATTCCATCTGCGACATATTTTATTGTTGCCGAATGTATTTTAAAATATCTTGCAGCAGCTGCCATTGAAGGAAATTTTAGTTCCTCATCTGTACTAATGTTATATTTGTTACGTATCGGCTCGTTCAAAGTAACACAAAGAAAGAGTGACTACAACAAGCTTTGTAAATTTTAACAAAAATAATTTATTTCCCTAGAAAACAGGTAGAAAGGTAAATAGGTGAAACAAGACTTACTATTTACGAAGAAGATTCCAAAAATTTGTTCTAAAGTTGTGAAAACACATAAGTCCTGTGAATAAACAGTTCTAATTTGATATAGTCTGAATCTCAGTTCCGTTCCAAGTTGGCGGATGATGACGTCAGACGAAGGCTAACACAAAATGTCCAGAATGTTCACTGTGAATCACAAATTGTATTGTTCTGCTCTAACTTAGAAATAGTTTCAACAAATGTCTTTGTCCAAAGCCAGTAGGGTTGTTCTCCAGGGAAAATAATTATTTAGAAAGTAGATGAAGTACAGCTACCACCACTAACAACACACATGTTGTTCCTAATACGTACGAATGAACAAACACCTCTTTCCAGCACAGAAATACCTTTTCCTTAAGGTATTAGAAACTCTACAAGATGTTATGATGTGACTGTCAAGAATGACTGACTACGACTATGACTGACTTTCTTACAGATAACTAAGCATATAAAAGAAACTAATACGTCGTTTCATGTACACACGCACGAACTACACGTGTGATTTCGCAATCCATCTGGACATTACGAAAGCCTGAACAAGTATCAGCCAATCATTTACATAGCTACTGCTGAATGTTTACTTGCGACGAATTTACTATCATACAAAGCTCGTGCTTACATGAGTCATATTTACTTTTTAAACAAATACGATGTTTCTAACAAACTATTAGACCCATGCAAACATAAATCATAATAATAATAACTACATTTAATGATGAAAAAATGAAATAAAAATGAAACAAAGAATTAGAAGAATTTAAATTTTAACACACATGTAATTTAACTACAGGGTCGTAACAATATGATATTATAGGTTTATCAGGACATCTAAAATTTAACCCATTACAACCTCGTCCTCGTCTGTTATTTTCTTTTGGCGTGACAAGTTCGAGATTCGCTAAACGATTGTCTGTTTTAACTCGGTTGACGTTGTCTATTAACAAATCATTAGGTATAGGTCCGTTAAACGTTTCGTAAACAAACCTGTGGCTATAATAACTAACTTGATCAGTTAGTGTTCCTCTGACAGTTATTCGAAGATAACCGCTGTTGTTCATAAAACCAACAACTTTTTAGTTTTCTTTTTCGAATAATTCCTTTATCATTCCCCTCGTAGAGATCAAACACGGGATGAGGTTGAAATTCGTTTTGTAAAGACAAGTTTTCAATGTTATCATCAATAACCGCGCCGTTAACATGATATACTCGCTGTCCAGCTGGTATGTCTCCACAAAATAATGTATAAATAAAATCTATCTTTAGTATTTCAGTTCTCTCAGTATTATCTCCTCTAACACTTATCATAATTCCAGCTGGTGTTGTTTTACCAAACGGTTGTCCGCATTTGACGTGTTTCACCAACCCTAACATATTTCTCGCGTACGAGTTGTACTTGGGGTGAACATAATGGTACTCTTGCTCGCTTGCGCTTGTCAGATTTTGTGCCATTATACTATAAGCATTTTATATCTCTATTGATTTTTCAACTAGTGCATGCACAGTGTGCGGTGAGATATCGATCGAACAATCAATTAGAGATATATTATTACATTATATAACAATGCTGAAGTTACGTGATAGAGCCACAAAGAGCCTTATGGGAGAACCTATAAAATTAGCCACTGCTTTTGCAGGATTTCACAACAGCTATCAGTTTGATAAACAAATCGTTCTGGTAAATTTCACCGCAACGAATCTTTATCATTTGTTAGAATCAACTGTAAAACGTGAACTTGAAAAACATAAGGGTTTGAAAATACTAGTGCAATATCACATTATATTTTCAAAGCTACTTGGGACTGACGAGGAAATTGCAGACCCTTTCATCAATGCAAAATCAAAACATGTTTTGTTTGGAACTGATCTTTCATCATTGGCTGATGAAATACACCAGGAAATTTGGAGAGAAAAAAAAATAGAAGAATTTACAGAATTAGGTTCGGGATGGAAGTTTCAGATGATTATTGAAATTTTATTTCACACAATAAAATATAACGTATTACGCGGTAGTGGCGGATATATTGACCTACCACAAAAAAAAAATAAAAATGTTGCATAAACATAAAAAAAAAACTTTGATAGATGTTTCCAGTGGGCTATTCTTTCTGCAATATTTCCAGCAGAAAAAAAATGCTGATCGCGTTGACAAATATTTTAGTCACGTATCATAATTAAATTTTAATGGTATTGACTTTCCAGTTGCAGAAAATCAAATACCAAACTTTGAAAAGCAAAATAATAATATATCAGTTAATATATTTGGTTTTGACGAGCGTGAAAATGTTTATCCAAGGTATATTTCAGAAAAAGCTTCGCAATCGACAATAAACTTGCTGTTTTACAAAATTCATTACGTTTGGACCAAAACCTTTAACGGACTTGTTGGTAGACAGTATAACAAATATAAAAATAAGAATATTTCTGTTATCGTTGTTTGCACGGTTGCTCTGACAACGAAAAATTACAAAAGCATCTACAGTATTGTAATAATATACAACCAATAACGATGCCGTCCAAAGATAATAATTTATTACAGTTAGTCAATCATAAGCATAAACTAAAAATTGATCCAGCTGTTTGGCTTCTCAAGCAGTTGATTAACGAAGTTGATGATATATTTAATCCTTTAAGAAAAACAACTCTAATGATAAAATTAACAGCTCAACAAGAATCTGATCACGAACATGCAAAATTTTCTCTACCTGACAAAGATAAATTTTATTCGCAACTAAACAAGGAAAATATAACTGATGACTAGTACAAATACGCACAAGATACTTGGAAAGAATTCGATTGCAAGACATTTGATGATTATCATGATTTGTATTTGAAAACTGATGTGTTATTGTTGGCGGACGTATTTGAAAGCTTTCGAAAAGTGAGTTATAATAATTATGGACTCGATCCCTGATGGTATTACTCTGCTCCCGGGTTATCTTGGGATCCTTTGTTAAAGTTTAGTAAAGTGAAGTTAGAATTATTGACTGACGTTGACATGTTTAACTTTATCGAAAAAGGTATCCGAGGCGGTATTAGCGTGGTAACAAAAAAGTATGCGGAAGCAAACAACAACTATATGAAAAAGTATAATTCTAAGCTTCCATCTAAGTATATCGTTTACCTCGATTTTAATAATTTGTACGGTATTTGATGTCAGAACCAATGCCATTTGGTGGATTTTATTGGATTACGACTGACCAATTTCTAGCAGAAACAGAAAAAAAGATACCTGACGATGTTTCGTATTTCGTTGAAGTTGGTCTTGATTATCCTACTTCGCTTCACGATTTACACAACGATTATCCGTTTTGTGCGGAATCAGTAATAATAGATTTATAGTTTATTATCACAAGAACAACATGCAATAGCATCACCAAGACAAAATTCAACGGTAAAGAAAGTTAGTAGCAAATTTACTCGACAAGAAAAATTATGTTTTGCATTATAAAGTTTTAATACAAGCGGTAGATGCTGGCCTTGTGCTGAGGAAAGTTCATAGTGTTAAAGTTTAATCAGTCGCCGTGGATGAGAGATTATATTAACTCAAACACTTCGAGAAGAGCCGTAGCTAAAACCGATTTTGAAGAAAAAAAACTTCTTTAAGCTTATGAACAACTCCGTTTTTGGTAAGACAATGGAAAATATTAGAAAGCGAGTAAACATCGAGCTAGTTAATGATGTCAACCGCAGGAACAAATTTGTGTCAGATGATGATTTTGTTAGTATGAAAATGTTTAATGAAAATCTTGTTGCGATAGAGCGACGAAAAACAAATTTAAAACTAAATAAACCGATTTATGTTGGAGCTTCCATGTTAGATTTGTCGAAGGGGTTCGTATACGATTTTCATTACAATTTTGTTAAGAAGCAATGGCCGTCAAGTAGATTATTGTATACCGATACTGACTCACTTCTTATGAAATTGAATGTGAGGACGTCTATCAGGATATTTACAATAACCGACATCTGTTTGATCTCTCCGATTACCCTCGTGACAGTAAATTTTATGATGACACAAATAAAAAGGTTATTGGTAAGTTGAAGGATGAATGAACTCACACATCATCAAATATTTTATCAGATTGCGGAGCAAAATGTACGCAGTGTTGCTAGACAATAATAAAATAACAAAAAAGCAAAAGGTGTGCCTCGCGATTTTATTAAACAATTTATGGAATTTGATGATTACAAGTACGCACTTGACGGCGGTGTTAGTTTTAAAAGAGCAATGGCTATTCGAACAAATCATCAGATGTTATTATCAAACATGGATTAAGTAATTTTAATGACAAATGATATTGCGAAAATGGAATAGATACGTTTGCTCTTGGGTACTGTCGCGATGACAGATCTATACTCGAAATCATATTTTCATCAGATGATAAATCTATACTTGACGACTAGAGTATGAAATTTTGTGTGAACTTTAGAAATAATGTTTGAAAATTTGACAGTGACAAATAGCTATAATAGCAAGATCAAATATTTAATTATAGACGGTAAACAGTTGACACTGAAATTAACAATGAAACATCAGGAATATGTTTTAGTGGCCGTGACAAGTTAAAACTTTCGCTTATCAGATCGGATAACAGCGAGTATTTCAATTATTTTGAAAAACTGAACCGTGAGTTATCAAAGGGATTTAATACCTTTCATGATCCGATCAGTCAATAAAAACATACTAAAATTACCATCGATCTTGATCGGTCTAAGGTATTCTTTATTGAGAAAAAAAAATATCCTCTTAATAAACCACAGATAAAAGATTTTTTTAGTCTCGTCGTTGGGTAAGCGGTAGAATAAAGTTTAGTCTCTATTATCATGATGATGAAATAGTTTTAATATCCACAGTTGAAACACTGATAATTGGTGATGAGGTCTAAACTTCCAACCCCTGCCGGTATGAAATTTTGTCTAACAAATTGGTATGAAATTTTATCTGACAATAATACAATAACTGACAAAATAAACTTGAGCCAGAAATCTTGTCATCATTTTGAGAATCTAAATTGTTGGCCGTGGTGAGTGGGTCTCTGGGGTGGGAATTTGCATTTGTTTGGAGCTGGTTGGGACCTGGAATAGGGGTCTTGAGCCAGAATCCTTGTTTTCCCTTACTACTTTATGGTAGTATTGTATTCCATCGGGTAAAATCTAATAATTTGGAAGATTGTGTCAGATTATGGAAGCTGTTCCTTTCTGAATTAAATTATATAAAGATGAGGAAAATCTTGAATATGATGATGACAAGAAGATGTACGAACAAAGTAAATTGAGATTGATAACATAATTTGTAATTCTATCCAAGTGAAGGAGGTGTTGCATCATATTCTCCAGAAAAAAAAAAGAAAAAGAAAAAGAAAAAAAAAAACATAGTCCACGGCATTTCATTTCGTCTTAAGGAGTATTTAAAATATGGTGCGAAGTATCTCATCTGACATGTTACTGATCTTTGTAATTCCGACATCCAGTTTGAGTATTTATATATAGATGCGAGATAATCCTACGGATATACAAACAAAATCAAATGGTAATAGGGATATGATGAAGTATCGATTGCTGAATTCTTGTTTATGTAATTGGTTTGAAAAATAGTGATGGACAGAATTTTGAATCATTTAGACAAAATAAACACTCCAAATATTTGTCAGTTTGTTTGAGCTACCTATGCTGCATGCATCTTTTAGGAATATCTGGTGTACAATATAAATCATAAGTCTAATACATATCCTGTTTTTCTGAACAATGAAGAAGCATTCGGTCCGACTGTGGCATTGTGGACTATTAAAAATTAATATATTTGGGAAATAACACAAACATCTGTATCATAATTGGCCATTTCTAGACACAGTCAAGTGTTTATGTTTCGTTTAGGGGACGTATATCAAACTCATTTCCGTCACGATGGGTAGTTGGTCAAGGGCAAGTAGTGTCGGCTTTTCTTTTCCGTACATAAGTATATGATTTACTGACTGAATTAGTGAAGAGTAACTGGTTTAACAATGAGTCAGATGTATATTCTTCGCGTGGTTTTACTACTGTTCTAAATTCAATGTTAAATGGATGACATATACTTGTAGATACAGCCTATGCATACATGTGGAAATTGAAATATAATCCTAGCAAGTGTAATTGAATGATATTATGTGCGTATTTATTAAATGGAATAAATTTGGGATTACAGGCTATTTCAGAAGAAAAAGGATGAAATATGCAGGAGTAATATTTTTTAAATTCAATAGATATTAATGACCGTATACAAAAATCCTTTGATTAAACTAAATGTGTAATAAACTCACCATGTTCAAATAGATTAAATGCAAATGAAATTAATCCTAAAATTTATGTTAAAGTCTGAGGAACAATTATATTACGCTCTGCTTTGTATGGCGAATAAATCTGGATCTGAATGACCTATCACGGCAAGGAAACACAAAAGAAAGTACAACGATATCTCTCCCAAAGAGTTCAAGCTTTTTTTCCAAGATAACCAACAGGATCTGCTACAACATGTTTGGGAATAATTACAATGGAGGTTCGGATAGAGAAACAAAACCTTTCATTTTTAGAAAGTATGTGTAGTAAATTTAGCAATTAAAAAGACTTTCCTCTGGATTGTTGGGAATCTGATTTTTGTTACGACTGTATAGTCTTAAAATATGTAACGGATAAGACCGAAAACCAACAAGTTTTGTAAAATTCCAATATAATACATTTCCCTAAAATACAAAATACAAAATTAAAATTAACTCAAAGTTTGGTGAAGGAAATCCTAAAGAGTCCTAAAATTATCTCACAAGTCTAAAAGTATCGAGTATTCCAAATGAGTTCCAGTGGTATTCTGGATGACGTTCAATCTGTTGTGCTGCTGTGCCTATAGTCTTGTTGTATCACAATGATATAATCCAAGAATTTTTTTAATGAATTCAAAATAATTCCAAAGCAGCTACTAAATCCAAACGTCTGAGCAATTTTAAATTCCAATGAATAATTGAAATAAATAAATAAATTCTCTCAAATTATCACATGCTTATGCTAGGAATAACTAATTCTCAATAAATCATCCTTTATTTAGAAATCTAAGATGTATTATACATAGTAGGCCTTTCATGCAAAGGTCACAAAAAGAAACAGTCTCAACAAATCATTTAGGGACATATGATGATTGATTGCGGGAGATACCCTAAGGCAGGAGGGACAGGGACTCGGAGTAACCGAAAGCTGGAGTAGAGACGTACAAGGCAAGGAAATTCGTCCACTGGTATTATATTCCCCCAAGAAGGGGTTAGATACAAGTCTAAACATCCAAATTCTGGCAAAACGTTTAGATCTATAAAGAATCGTATAGGATTCAACTATACAAAGAACCTCATCTTCACAAAAAGCAACCAAACTAACCCGAATCAAAATTCTACTTTATTTTTAGGGACTGACCAATACACAAAACGACATTGGATGAGACAAGGAAAACAAACATAAGGCTTTCATAGTTTGGAAAAAAAGTGAAATATCTCTCATGTAAAAACCAGTAAAAATGTGCTAGATAGCAGACAATAACAAAGAATTTTATGTATTATAGCAATGCAAAATTATGCAAAACAATCAAACATTTGAAAATTTAAAAAGTCGCTAAGAAAGTTTTATTGACCGTGTAATTCTTAATATTGCCTTTGGAAAAAAAATTATATTTTAAATGGCCATATAGTGGGCCCGCTAAAAAGTGAATTCATTTTAACGGTATGTGCTACACGTTTCTTACTAAATGCTGCTGATCCATTTCAGGGAGATCACCGACTTTGCAGATTTCCTATTTTTCTAATAATAATAATAATAATAATAATAATAATAATAATAATAATAATAATAACAGATCACCATAAAACATAAGGCTGTTTTATTCATGAGATACATTTTCAAAGCACCCTTTATGGTGCATAAAATTACCAAGCTCCTTTTCTATCCTTAATGAAACATTATATACAGCAAGAAAAATAATTTCAAAATAACTTCCATAAACACATCAAGCTGCAAATATATGTGTTAAAAAGAAGAACAAAAAACATATTAAACAGAACGACATGAAAATAAAGAGGAAAGGCTGAACGAAAGAAATTGCACAATCGTTAGACTTCTTTGCATGCAAAGTTGGCTTGCATCAAACATATCACATTTCTATCTATAATTAAAGAAAGGAACCACAAAATGCAAGTAAATTCTATAAATGAATATAACGGAAAATCAAATATTTCTGTAACATAAGGCGACGTCGTCTTTGCCTGTTATCAATTGCTCAAAAGAGAAGATACAATTCGGTAACATAACATATTGCAGTTTTGTGAACACGGTCGTATCGCCCTGGCTTACAAAGTCTCGTGATCCAACGCGGTCCCGAGAGTGTTATTTCGTAATGTCAAAATCTATTTTTCTCCAGTGCCTTTTTACTTCTTTTATATGGCTCCGTACTAGAAACATTTGTGGCCTTTGATTCTGAGAGAAATCGTTTTCTTTGAATGTTAGTAATTGAACGGCCTCGCATCTGTTGTGTTGATTGATAAATTGAAGCTGCTCTTATCTGAAATTGCATGACGTCATCGCTCTCAATGATGCCCGATCGATTTTCCCATTTGTTCTTCCATCACCTGGTTACTGGCGATTCAAAAGTGTGATTTCTCGTATTACACATTTAAGTTGCCGTGCGTTTATTTGTTACATTCCCATTTAGTGCAATTAATGGACAGTGGAAAAAGGATTAGTATGTGTATTGATTTCGACGCATTAGTCCTGCTATATGACTTATAAATAGGTCAACTATACATACATTCTTGTGTTGAACGGACCAGGATTAATGATATGGCACCAACAACAGCACGTTTGGTATTGGCTTTTCTACTAATATTGGACATAATGGCTGGTGAGTAACAATACGCATTTATTTAAGCATAGAACGAGTTCAAGCTTTGAATATTTCATACATGTGATAGAAAAAAAGCAACATACCTTTGATAGTATTGCATTTGCTTCATACGTTTTCGATCATGTACCCATTTTACTTGTGAAATACATACTTCAAGGGGAAATTGTCGCGGGATTAGGTAGGAAAGAAAATTTCCATGAAAATATTTGGTAAAATGTATTGGTCCGAGAGAATGAATCTTCTACTTGTGGAAAATCAGTCGATTTCCTGATCTGAACAAAAGATTGTATCCAAGGGGATTTTAAAGAGATGGTGTTGGAATTTTAAAAGAGTGAAATACATTTTACTGTTTGGAGCCCCAAGATCCCTTGTGTCAGGTTCCCAGTGCCCACGCCTCTCTTTTTCAGCATTCGACCACGCCAGCCAGTTGGGAATTTGTTTAACTTGTAAAAGACCGTCTTACTAAAGTAAAGAAACTAGGTCTCTTATCTTTTCTACTGCCGTACAGGTAGGTAGATGAGGACATTAAAAATTAAATTTGAAAATAACTAAATCAGAAATAATTATTCTCAACTACTTTAAAATTTAAATCATTAAAAATAATTTACTGCGTCGCTCAGGCTGAGTACAATTTGAAAGCCTCAGTCTGGACAAAACATGACGCTTCTTTGATTTTTACACAGCATAAATAATTAAATTAACTTTGGGTCAATGGATCACGCGCGTGCGTTTATTCACAGAACTGACTGGAATTAAAGTGCGATTAAAGCTAGTTTATTTTTTTATTTCAAACATCAAAAATATATACTAGAATCAGGTCCGACAAGGGGGGGGGGGGGCAACCGGGCATATATCCCCGGGGCCCGGGCCGAACAACACTTTTTAATTTTATAAAAGAAAAATTTTGTTTGAACAAGAACTAGGAGTGGCCCGGGTCTTTCTTACTCCAGGGCCCGTGATCGCTCTCTACGACCCTGATTACAATCGGAAGTGGGTGGATGCACAGACTTTGTTTTCGGTTTAATTTCAAATGCAATTTGAATATCTCCTGAGCGTCACAATATCAGTCTACAATATACAGATTTAAAATATTAAAAGACTGACGAAACATTTCAGATTGTTTCATATAAAAATTCTAAATCTTCCTCTTGTAGATGATCATGATATCATCATAATGGCTTGATAATAACACCAAAGACAATTTATGAAGCATGAAGTAATCTTTGCATATTTTATAACATTTTAAATGACCAACGCCAAAACCATTGCAGAACAAGATAAAGAAGCATATGTAAGACTTTTTGTTTTGCAACGATCTTCCGATTCCAGTAGCTTACACAAATAGAAATTATGTATTAACAAGTGGAAAAGGAAAAGAAAAAACGCTGACTGGTATAAATTGTTAACTCGACAGTCTACTTACACACTACAAAAGCAAGCGAGAAAATGTTTTCCCTACAAAAGAGTTTATGTAAGTCAAGTCAATAACCAGAAGAAGGCAGATTTTGTTGACATGCAATCATATGAAAAACAACAATGGATACAAATACATTGCTACAGTACTGGGTGTTTTCTAAGGACGCTCTTGGGCTGCGTAAGTGAAAACAAATGGGAAATTACATACATGATGCTTTGAAAAATTACAGTTTAATGGGGTAAATCAAGTCTACAACAACATTTAAAGTCAGATATTGAATATTTTCAGCCTAATCAAACACACACAAAAAACGGATGCAGTGGAAAGCTTTAACAGCACCCTATACAATAGAATTTGCAACTATTTCACTCAAAATTAAACCAGAAAATGTAGTGACGCCTGATCAAACTTTATGCAGGGAAACCATAACACGTATCACAGATCAGGTGACATCGTTCCGGTTGAAGCCAGCGATAAGGAAAATAGATCAAAGTATGAATAACTGTGTTTGGTTGCTTGACAACTTAAACGTTAGGTAATTCTCTATTTCTAAATCTGGTGAAACAGAATTTCCAAATACAGAACAGTTTTTGAAAGGGGTTATTATGTAACTTTATGGATGAAGTATTGAAATATCAGGAAAGTAATTTTAGGTCATCCATTTGTTTGTAAACTGGAAGACTTTAAGGCAGTGGATATAGAGGGCATGTTTTATGATCAACAGTTATAGCTCTAAGGCAAATAATATGGCATTTATGGAGCTGAATATCTCTTGAAGACCAAACAATTAACGGTACAAGATTGAGTACTTGTGAAACGGAAATGATTTCATGATTCACTCAATATAAGAATAGCAGTTTGGATGAGCAAGAAAGCTTTACGTTTTCGAACGCTAAAGAGTTTATAGACTGAGAATGATGTGGGGGAAAACGGTGCAACAGAAGCTAAGGAATTAAGCATACTGATACTTGAGGGTAAAAACATAACATAACAGAAAATATCAACTACGAACAACAAAATGGCACATAAGAATAACATGTTAAGAGAACTACAATATATATATAATAAATGACATTACTAAAACCATAATAGTATATAACATTCAGATTATGAAGAGTTTTCTCAACTACATTTAAACAAGCCTGAAAAAAAGCACAATATACACGACTACAAGTTTTTCCATGAAATGATAAACAAAGCTGGGGTAATGAAACCAATATAATTGTTGATGCAATCGTGGGAACATTTAATCTTCCCACATTCAAACATCTTGAAATGAAATAAGACACGACAATCGTGCGAACGACACAATCATCGAGTCATTTAAACTGAACAAAGTGTTTATTATGTACAATTTTAATATGTCTATAAAATCTGGAATATCTAAATATCACATGAATGAACAAAAGATTTTGATATTGGACGCTTACAACACGTGGAATACACGTGGTAGATATACAGATTGTAAATATTCATTTTGTTTCGAACTCGTTCCACGTTTAGTAATAATTGAAATTTAACTAAGAAGTAAATGGTATTATCAATATTTGAGATATGCCCAGAAGTAAAATGCTACAAATTTCAACAGAAACAGCTGATAGAGAAATGGAAGAGTTGAAACACAAAACACCTCTGATGCAACAAAATGCGTAAAGACACGAGATTAAACCTTTATTACATAACAAACATACTTAATTAAATAAACAGTTACTATCCTAGTGAAACGCATTTTTTCCACATACAAGCTATTGGTTATTACAACTAAACTATACAATTTGTCAATGCCAACTCGGACGATCATGGTAATCCTGCTCTCAAAATTGCAGCATAGAAAATCTGCCAGTCTAGCACTGCCAGGTACTTTATGTCAACATTGGATGCGACTCCGTCCTATGTGCTCTTCACTTAAGGCAGGATAACACTTGTGTTACGATTCTGTGAATTCCAACTAAGTAATAGAAAAGCAAAACCAGCAAGTTTAGTAATTTAATTCTCTTCATTATAAAATGAAACTTTTTGAGGAATTTACAGTCTTGCAATTGAAACCCCAAGTAATTCTAAAAGCTCTATCACCAGTCCATTAATTCCAGGTCTTGAATGTGCTGATGTACTAATAGTCTTGAATTTGCCTATGTGCCAGCAGTCTTGCTGTATCACAATTATATAATCCAGAATATCGTTCAGTGAATTCATAATAATTCCAAAATAGTGGTTTAGTCCAAACAGTTATATGAGCACTTTGTAAAATCATTGATGTACCTTTGATTCATTTGAACTCAGTTTGTAAGGTACATTTACTGTCTTTATTTATTTAATTTTTTTATTTATTTATTTATTTATTTGCAGTAGAGGCCGAAAAAGGATATCGTGGGAATAAAGGAGTACCCCGAACTGTCAAATTCAGCAGCGGTAGAAGCAGTGGCGGGTAATGATTGTGGTTGTTAGCTCCCTGGTCATAGACCAGAAGAGCGTAAAGGATGGTCCGTTGTCAGTTGTCCAAAGTCCGTTAGCACAAGATTTTTATCGCTGGTCCTCATGAACCACTTGAAGGATTGCCATAAAACTCACACACATTCATCCAATGGCCTAGTTGGTCCTAAATGAAAATGGTACTGCCTAGATATCCAATATGCCTGCTACGGCAGCCATCTTGGAAATCTTGTTATAGTCGCTCGTCCTGAATAGATGGTCAAATCAAAATCGGGTTTTTCACCAATAGACTTCTTATGATGTCTAATTGGCCCTAAAGAAAAGGGTGCTGATGTGAATCCAATATGGCGGCCATGCCATTTTAAAATCTTATCACAACATTGTCTAAACAGAAAGCCATATTGACGTGGTGTTTAAACCAGAAGACTTCTTATGATGTCCAGTTGATTTCAAATTAACATGGTGTTGATCTGACGTTCAATATGGCCACCACAACAATCATCTTGAAAATCTTGATCTTGCTGCTCCAACATGGAAGGTTAAATCTTTAAAAAAAAAAAATGTTATCGCTACTCCTTCCAAATGAATGGCTAAATGAACATGGGTTTTCACCAATAGCCTTCTAATGATACCTAGTTGGTCCTAAATGAAACTTATGCCAGTCGTACATCCAACATAACTGCTACAATGACTGTCTTAACTTTTTGTCTCTGCTACCCTGAATGGATGATCACTATGACGTAGGGTTTTCACCATAACATCTCTGATATATCTACTTGTCATAAATGAAAATGGTGAGAACCTGACATCAAATATGTGCACCAAAACAGTTAATTTGAACATTTTATATCGCTAAAGAATGTCAGAGATGGTCCCTCACTCGACAGTTAAAAGGAAGAAATGATCTCAACGCGAATTCCTGGAAATTCTTTTCGCCCAGTAGTGTGTCAGTCCCGATAAGCTATACATGGCGTCCAGTATATTTGGTGGGGTGGAGACCGAGGACATCCTTTCTTACATACCCATGTTAGTCGAGCGGAGACTAGAACTCACGATGGTGTTGATGAGATGTGTGAGTGATCTGTAAAGGAGAACGTCTAATACCACTCGGCTATTCGGCGCCCCGAATGAGTGTGGCGTGAACAAGTTCCAAGGTCTTTCCTTTTTCAGTACTGCATCACACGAAGTCTCTTGTAGAACACGCTGTTACAAGATTTATGCGCAATTTTAAATAATCTGCTGGAAAATGATAAAAACTCCCACCAACATTAGAAAAAGGCCCAATCTTTTTTTTAATTTGGGCGTGGGTGTAATTTCTCCACTAATTTTTCAGTCCTAGAGTCGGCCCTGTCTACTAAGTGAAACTGCCTTCGTTTAACCAAATTCTCGCGTGAGTCTGAAATTTGTACGTGAAAGAACCCGGAAAATATCCGCAGTTTATTGGTACCGATTGATTTGTTTTTCTACATCTCACTCTTTCAGTTCTTTTTTTCTTTGGTGTCCAAGAAGTGCATCTAACATCGTGAAGTCCTTCCCCACTATTTCTACGAGTAAACATGTAAAATGAACATAAAAAATAATGAATGTAATGAATGTGAGATGCGGTAAAACGTATTCGCGGTATAGCGTACACTACATGCGTCCTTGCTTTCTCAGTGAATAGTATATGAGATGGTCACGTCTAGACCGCTAACATTAACGCTTAAAAGCGTACCTATAAAAAGTGTTCAAGTTATGCAATACAATAAATATGAATACTAATCGAATGTAATCAACGATTACATAGCTGTCCTCTACAATGCTGATGTAGTAGTATTCGCTTACCTTTCCGTTTGTTAGTAACCACCAACCCTTCCACCGCCGCCACCCTCGCTTATTGGCTTACTTCCGTTTGTTTGTAACCCCACCCCCTCCACCGCCGATTTTAAAAAGGAAAAGCATCAAGGGTATAAAAATGCACACATCTTAGTCATTTCATTCATTGATTTATTATTTCTAATCTGATTGTCGCCAGGGAGTCCTTACACTTTCCACATGTTTGGGGTATCAAATCAAACACCACTTTTTTTACACGGTCTTCATATTCTGTCTTTCAGACTCGACCACGCAAAGATGAATAATTCTACAACTTTGGAAGTTACATCTCTTTGAACTCATACGTACAAGAGTTACTCTTTTTATTTATTCAATTATTTTAGAAGTACTAATCTATATATTGGAAATATTGGATGCATACCCCAGAGTTTTTAGTGAATATGGACTGTTCAATAAACTGGAAAAGGACAGTCAGTAACCTGTCGTGTTGTTTATATTGGCAGCTTCTGTTAGTTAGAAACGCAAGCAATAATTGATGAAAGAAATGACTTGTGCATATTTAATATCCTGGAAGCTTTTCGTTTCTAATATCGATAGTGGGGGTACAAACAAACGCATCTGTATTTATGTCTAGAATTATCGAAAGTGTGTGTATGTATGTATGTATGTATGTATGTATGTATGTATGTATGTATGTGACAGTTCCTCCTAAATACGGCTACATGGGAAACAGTATCACACGATCCGATGAATTTTTTATTTTGTGTTTTGCAGTGGTGCCCTCAGCACTGGAGCAGTAATTGGACTTGTGTTTGGTATATTTGGTGGGGTTCTTATCATTGTGCTTCTCATTTGGTTCTTTAAAAGAAGACGTTCATGATACCTTAATATGTTAGTACCTTGACACACACACACTCTCTCTCTCTCTCTCTCTCTCTCTCTCTCTCTCTCTCTCTCTCTCTCGATCGATATTATATATATATATATATATATATATATATATATATATATATATATATATATATATATATATATATATGAGCTTCCTTGTAAGAATGCATATACAAAGTGGGGTTAAATATATCCGAAAAATGACCTTGTAATTTCTATTTCAACTGGCTTTGCATTGGACCTATGCCACTCCTCTGGGAGCCTATATTTTACCTATCTTGCAGATGGTTATCCAACGAACAAGATATCTACCATCTTCATTAATATCCGCCCAGCAGTTTATGAATATATAAGGTTACGGGCTGACAGACGTACGGTCTTATATTCGGAATAAATAACAATTCCTCCAAGTTTATTTGTACTGATAATGAAAAGATTAAAGTAAAAGGCTATCGATGAAAACTTTTTCACCTACTCGTGATCTCTCCCCAATGATCAAGCCTGCACGAATTTCTATTGACTTGGTATGTTTCTTTCTTTTTTCAGACTAAGCAATTAGATGAGAAGATGTGTGGCTGTTTAACATGGCAAAAACTTTGCTACAATATTTATACTACACTCATACAAAATATCGGAGACGGGGCAAATTGCATATATTTGTGCCCTGCTACTTACGGGGGATCTTGATTTTGATCCTGTTGGTCCGTCTGTCTGGATTTCCACCCGTCTTCTGTTCGTCCGTCGCGTGAGTCTTGGTGGCACAAATTGTCAAGAAACTTTTGACAATGATGAAATTATATAGGTATCTTTCTACCTATATCTACACGATGGTGATTCGAGTTTCAATTTATTTGAACAAGTTTTGTATTTTTATAGTATGTTTCTTTCTTTTTCACTTGCTGGACTTGAACTTGTTTTCATTGCAGATCTTCTAAACACGATTATGCAAAAACCATTCAACCTTTATTAATGAAAGCATGTTGTTTTTTCATATGTAGCAGATGACCTCTTTACATTTTCATCAGAATAATTTGTGGATACAGACATACATACATACGTTCATATATATATATATATATATATATATATATATATATATATATATATATATATATATATATACATACATAGATAGATAGATAAGAAACTGCCTTCCATATATAAATTATATAATTCACGCTAATGACATATAATTTTACCTATGAATTGGGACACCTAACTTTCATCTATCATTTTGACTATGACAGCTAAGTTTTATGCACGTGTTGTCATATCAATATCATCGTTATGGAAGTTTAAATAAAACAAATCATTATAAGTCAGAAATTTATTTAAGGCACAACAATATTATAGCTATTCTAATCATTCAAATCCTTTTCATGACTGAGATGTCTTTCATTCATTATTTTAACTCTTTTTGTTTAATTATTAGTAACATTTGCTTTGCAAATAATGTAAATATGCGTAAAGGTACATATTTTATATCACATAAAAGTGGTCTTTTTATGTATTTAAAATGTCTTTAAAGTGCAATTGAATCTACGATTTGGATAAGTTTAAACTAAAATTTAAGCTTTTTCAAAATATGTTTTCTTGTGATTTGTTCATCCAATATTGCAGTGTTCAGAGGAGAAATCGTTGAGAACCCCCTCCCCAACAACTTACTCCTGGCCCTTTGTTCATCAAACCGTTCGTCTGTCCATCAACTAGTTTTTACCTCTTGAGCAATTTTTTAAACGTTTTTCTCACCTATGGATAGACTCTTTGCTCACATTGCAGTTTTGGCACACACACTCAATGGTTCATAAAAATGACGAAAAAAATTACAGTCTCTATTTTATTTGATGACTCTCATCAAGACAAATATATGAGAAGAAAATGGACAGATTAGATGAGAGATTCACCTCAATAATGATCTTTTACTGGCTAGCCGAATCAGAATGACTTGTACACACCAGGAAAAATAATATTACCTTGATGTCGCAAGGGACGTTTCCATTACAAACAAAACAGCTGACTTAGTCTGAAATTGAGATGAACTGTCCTTAAGTGAGTATAAGGAAACGAAATGAGTACTCTATGAAACAAAATGAGGTAAACTTTACCTGTATTGACCTACTTTTGTTGTTTATAATCGTCTCTTGCAGCGTCATGCTCAGTATATCTTATCCAACGTGTATGATCTAGATACAGTTAGGTTTCTAAAAGTTAAGAACCACCTATCGGTAAGTGATAAGTGAAAGATTTATTATGATAGATACAAATGTATAAACAATAGCAGAGAGTTTCTTGGTCGATCCTAGAAACGCTGAGACCTTGTCCTTGAGCCATAACCAAGGAGCTATTTGGTACATGAGTTTTGCAATACATTAATAAGTTTGATTAATTACTGTAACAACCTTACAATTTAAAAACCGAATTTTATATATTGGTGAAAAGTAATATTTGGATCACAGCCGAGTATCCTTACAATTTGTATTTTAAATGGATGTGTTTGATTATAAGAGTCCTTGCGGAAATAAGTCCATGCGCTCCGTGGTCATTTATTACTTTAGAATCGGAAATTTGACTAAATTAAAAGTGGACCTTTTATGGCTTTAGTTGTTTTTAACAAGTCACAATTTTACTTATTTTGGCCTATTTCGAATATGTTTCGATAAATAATGTATAAAAGATATATAAAAATTTAATAATTATCTTCTCGACATAAAATCTTGCGGTGAAAAGCCTACCCTTTTAGAACAATTGCGCATTATGTTACGCCTTAACCATTCAGTCACATTCATCCAAAGTTATAGGAAAACAAACTTTGTAATTAAATTGTACTTTTAAATCACAGTTCAAAATTAGTAAATAAATATCTAACAGATCAAAGTGAATACTATCCGACTTACACACAGAAATGTTGCAGCTAAGTCAATAGTTCCCTCAAAATAATTTTCAAGTACAAAGTCAATCTCTCCAAGGTGGAAATGGTTAATAATACACGAGACGTTACTCAAGCGTTGCTTCAAGCTGAGCAAGGGGTTTATAATTTTCAATGAGACTAATATATATAATTGAATTTTTCTGCAACACAATTTCGTCATGATCTTCCAGAGGCCACCACGATTGATATATATATATATATATATATATATATATATATATATATATATATATATATATATATATAAAATTGAAATTTTCTGGGCAACACAATTTCGTCATGATCTTCCAAAGAACACCACGACTGATTGTGTCAAATGCTTCTGCCAGGCCGATGATTGCCGTGTACACGATGGAAGTCATTCCCTGACATTTCCGCTGGAGTTGAAGAGCTGCAAATAACATGTCTATGATCTCTCCTCCTTTTCTTGAAGCCATACTGACTCACAGGAAAGATTCCTTGTTATGTGATGCACAAGTCGATTCAGCAGCATTCTTGCATGGATGTTTCCGGCTGTTCAAACCAAAGAGATACTACAATCTTTATCGCAGAATTGTCTATTGCCTTTCCTCTTGTACAAATGACGAATGGTACATTCATGTACTCCTGTGGTATAATTCATTTAGTCCACATCGACACGAAGTGTTCAATTAGTTTCTGTATCATGTGCGAGCCTCCTGCTTTGTAGACCTCTGCTGGTATAGCATCTGCTCCAGGCGCTTTGCCATTTGATAGTTGGTCAGTTTTTGCTTTCTTAGTTTCATTCAGCGTTTGGAGGATCAGCACCTCGAGCAGTCGAGCAGTTTCCTCCTCGCTGGCAGATGATTATTGAGTGAGGATTTGTTGAAATTCTCTGCCCGTATTTGTAGTATCTTTACTTTGTTACTGAGCAGTGTGGTCTTATCAGCACTCAGTACTGGAGATGTTCCCGATTACTGTGGACTATAGATTATTTTCAATGTCTCGTATATGTTCTTCATATCACTCCGGTATGCGTGGGACTGTGTCTCGTCTATTTTATTCTGGAGTCTTATAACTCTATGAGTTTGAATAGGACAGTTCTCTTGATGTTGTTAAAGGCTGCCTTTCTTAGATGATAAAGTGTTGATTGTTTCTGTCTTCTAAACAGACCTTTTCTAGCCCATGCTTCCCATTCAGTAGTTTCTGTTTGGCAGCATCGTTTTCATGAAACCAATCTTGAGCTTTACGTGTGGTGGATGCAGCTGAGTACAGTGTGTGTGTGTGTGTGTGTGTGTGTGTGTGTGTGTGTGTGTGTGTGATTTAGATTTTTGACGTAGCTTTAACAATGTTTCAGTCATATCGCTACGATGTGTGCAGTGTGACAGTTTATAGTGATGACTAGCACTGGGGCATCATGCCGCAGATATGTGGCATGATGTCCCACCCAGTCATATTATCCTGACACCAGGCCGACCAGTCCTAACACTAACCTCTTAATGCTGAGCGCCAAGCGAGGCACCTGTTAGTACCATTGTTTAAAGTCTTTGGTATGACTCGGCCGGGGTTCGATCCCGTGACCTCCCGCAACCACTAGGCCACCGGAGCGGTCTCAGCTGAGTACGAAGAGTCTCTGAAGAATATCCAGTATTCCTCAACATTTTCGGAGTTTGCATCAGTTGGTTTTAGTTGGCTGCGCAGTTCTTCGACCAACGAATGTTTCACATTCTCCAGTTTCAGTTTGGAGACATTATGCTTTTTTGGTCTTATGGTGGTCTGCTAGGCTAAATCTGGATATTGAGCTTGGATATTGAGCCTGTGGTCACTCCAGCCTTCTGCACTTCTCATGACCCTCGTGACTAGGACATCTTGCCTGTCTCTTCTTGTGTCGATGAGGAAGTCCATGAGATGTTTGTGCCAAGACAACTTTTTGAGGCTATTTCTTCGGTGAGTTGTACTACACGCACACGCTAGACGCTATGCCAAGAAGCCGACTTATTTTTACAGGGGCTGCCTTATAAAATTGATGAGAATAAGATGGCGGGTCAGGGTCCAAGACAAAGAGGTTCTCACACGGGCAGAGATTCCAGGAATCCACACTCTGCTGATGAAATCGCAAATGACATTTGCTGTCCTCGTCATCGGGAGAGTGAATATCAAAGAAGATCTTCTGTGGCGAACTGAAGGAAAGACAGCGATCTCAGGGTTGCCATCATTACTGAGGCTGTATATATTGAACTGAGGAGTATTGCAGAGGCAATGCAGAAGCACGAGCAGCTTAAATCTCAGAACTGTGGCAAGTTCTATATTGATCAAGGAACCCAAAGGCATATCTCCTATCCCGTGTACCACAGACTGTACGCCAAAAAAAAACCAACCCAGTTTGTGATGTCAACGTCATCTTCGAGCTTGAAAGACGAACGACACTATTATATGTCACTTTAAAGTTGGCGCAACTGACTCTCTCTTTCCTTTAAAGTATAATTTGATTTGTACTGCATGATTCTTCAAGATATTTGTAAATAATGTTTCTGCCAAATAACAATTCAACACTGTATATAAGCATCTAGAGAAATGCATAAAACCTAATCATTGCAACAGGCCCGGCCCTAGGGCAAGGCGAACGAGGTAACCGACTTGGGCCTCGCGCTTTCAGGGGCCCCGCGCTGCTGATGGAAATCAACTCCACAATGCAATTTTTTGTTTGTGGCCCCGCTCATTGCTTGCTGCTTTGGGCCTCGCACATCCTAAGGCCGTTTCTGCGTGCAATGTCCTTCCATCACAAATTTATCAAATTAATCATGATTGTTTTGCAATTTCTGCTCATGATGATTAAGATCATATGTATATTTATTTTCATTTTGAAAAAAAAAAAAATAGTAAAATATAATTAAACAACATAAAAGATTGGTTTTAATTGTATGTACTTAAGAGGAAAATGAGCCATTAAGTGGGGAAACAACCAGAAAAGATGAAAGGAGCACGAGCATCGAGAAACCAACTGTAAATAGCGCTATTGTGGTTAAAATGCATATAATTATCTATATTTATATGCTAGAAAATGACACTTAAAATAGGCTAATGTACATTTTTCATTCAATAAATCATCTGAAGAGGTTCCAAGATCAAACGAATACACCAAGCATCCAGATTTGTTCAAAGGGTTTAGAAAGTTAAGCGGGGCAAAGAATAGCATTGATGTAAAAAAAAAAAAACAAAAAAAAAAACTGAAGTTAGTTATTGAATGATGTGAGTCATTCACAATTAATGAATACTGCATTTCCAGACTATACCCAAATGTATTTCCCTCAGTATGAATATTGCATGTCGAGACTATACCCAAATGTATTATCCTCGGTATGAATAACGGTGCTAAATATCTGCATCTCATGGGAAGCAGAGCTGTGTGATATCGGTATATGTTCTCCTGAGACAACATAATAAATTCAGTGCCCTTTATAAACTATATGTTCACATTAAACAAAAATGATCAAAGTTACTTTATGGTGGATGGTTGAGTCATTAACGTCCCTTCAGTGATATTCAGTGATTGAAGTAGGCAGCATCAGAGAAATGAGAAAGAATTCTGTAAGCCACTACACCATCCATTCAGCCAAAAAATAAAGGAAAACGTAAATTCTTAACTTGCCAGAGACATCGGGAATATATATATATTATTTTTTTGTTAATAGAAAGACAATCTGTTTATTTGATGTTAGGACAGCAACTCTCATCTTTCTGGACGTGAAAGTTGAAAATGTCTGATTTTGTCAACATAAATTTTGGATGGTTGACTGATTGATTGGTGGTTAACGGCGCATCAGCATATCAAATACTATTTACAAACTGCGTGTTCTAGCTATCCTGACAAATACTTGATTTATTTAATCTGTATTTATTTTTCCTCTCCTTTCTTCCAGCTCATTTTTAGAAAACGCGTTCCCGCCTTACATAAGTACATACACCTATTTTTGACACCCAAATCATGCATCTGTAATCAGTGGACCGTGATTAAAGGCAGTTTGCCGTTAATTTTAATGCCTGGGTGGCGTACGTAATACCATTATTTGTTCATTGGTCCCAAATTTCACAAAGAAAGAAATATGTTTCTAAAAGTGTTCTATTACCGAAAGCCATCTTTTGGAAACTTACAAACCCTATTTGCCACCAATAATCACAAAATTCTCAAACATCTCGACAAATATGTTACTCTAATAGTGAAGATAATATCATAAGCTTTGTGCTTTCTGTGGAAACGGAACTTTTCCATACTTTACAATGATAGAATAATTTTCCTGTTTCAACTTTTGTACGCTTCAAGACAGTCATGGTACTCTACCAGAACAATGTTACATTTATGTACCAGAATGATCTAACATTACGTCCGAATGTTTATATTTTGTTCTGATTGTAAATGTTTACCTATGATGTGATTTACATCTCCATATATTAATGACGTCGCCTTATAATATTGTAGCAGTTGTGGTATTCTCATATGCCACCCATGTGTGATCTGAGGTTTACTTTTATTAATGAAAGTTCAGTGCTCTCCAGTTCTGTTCTGTTCTGGTTCTATAGCACTTTTCAAAACATACCTAACTGGAACAAATTTGTATTTTAAAGACAATAGGATCCGAAACGGTATGTTAGCTCTTGGTTTTCTTACTGATACTAGAGTAAAATTAACACTTATCAGCATCTTGATGCGAAAACATTAGGCAATGCTTTATACAAGCAAAATGTACCATTCATTGGATTTCATTCATAGTTAATAATAATGTGTTCATTTTATCTTAATCCCGTTGACAAAATACATACCTGACAATGAAAATATAGTGGGGTGAAAACTATTAGTTAAAAAACTTGAGGGAAAAAATTAAAAGAAATGTTATAAATTAAATTCTTTGTCAGAAATTGACATTAACATGAACCTTTGTCATATTTGTTAACTTATCAGAGCCAGCTTGAATCATAGGCAATTAAAGACTCACGTGTTCATCTTTGGACACGGCGTATCACCATATTTGTTCTATTGTATGTGCATGATTTGGAAACCAAAACTAATAATGGTAGGTTTCCGTCTAGCATCCATCCCAACAGAATCTCTCATACCTCAAACCCACTAATTACACTCAACCAAATTAAAAGCTCCTGGACATCTGGACGCAACGGTAATTCATAGTCTCAACGATTCTATACAGCATCAATTTTGAAAATGAACTCGGGCAGTGGGACAACTGGTGACAAATCATACAACCATTTCGAACCCCGCTGGTTTTATCTTCCCCACTTTCGAAAATATTAATCACCAAACATGCCAGTGACTAAAATAACAGGTACACAACAAAGAGTAATAATATTAGTTTATTATTTCCTAATGTCAGAATAATGCTGTTTTGAGAAATAATCTTTTCAACAAGATGTCATTTTGCACTATCGTTGTGTTTTGACGCTTTGAACAGAGGTTTCTGTTCTGACCAAGAATTAACAATATCAAAGGTCAGGCTCAATATCAATTCAAGATCTGATCTGAACACACAAACTGTGAATCACCTGGAAAAGACAAAGGAAAATAAAAGTAAAATGAAATAATCATTGATGCTGTTATTGAAGAGGATAATGTTGATGATGATGATGATGCGCTACTCGTTTCCGTGACATTGTAAGCAAAAGAAGATTCTGGTGTGAAAGAAATCAATCAAGGCATTTATGCCCAAAGCAGAAACAAGCTTGGAGCACTCAATAAAAGTGCCTGGAAATGAAAAAATGCAATTAACATTTGAGGAAAATGTATTTTTAAAAAAAAACTTTACAAGTTCTGTTTTATCTGGCTCTGAAAAAGGCAATAAAGACCTGATTGCCTTGAGGGTCAATTAGTGGAACGTTTACCTCCATGAAACTGTGTCCATGTGCTAAATCAGCTGTCGGAAGAGTATATATATATATATATATATATATATATATATATATATATATATATATATATATATATATATATATATATATATATATATATATATATATATATATATATATATTTCACGTCATTTCAATGAAAGAGAGAACATCGGCAGCGAATGACAGCCTGCATGTGAATCTCTACATACATTTGCTCAACTACCTGACTAGCAATGATGAATGAGAAGTTTGAAGAATAATGTTTCGACTGAATGTCAGTGAGGTGATATCGCCATACAGAAAGAAAATGAGAGACAGACTCTGAAGTCAGATCTAAGTTAACAAACCAAGCAAATGCAAGAAACCAGCGCTGACACAGAGAAACTTAAACTAAAAGAGGAACAATTAATGAGTGACATTTAGGGAATGTACATTCAGATTTTGTCTGTGACAACCCGAGAAAACGATATTAAAAATAAATCACTGCAAATGTACAATAGCATCTGGATGTGACCCTGAAGAGGATAAACTGTATTGAAGAAATTACCGAAACAGTCAGTGCAAGACACAAGTTTTCTACGGCCAAACAAACAGCGAAAGTGGAAGAAACTCTGACTTGCAACAGAAATGAGGTCATGAATCATTAACACTCAAAGAGAATAAATATGGTTCATCTCCAACTAATGATCAAGAAAATGTGTTATCTGCATAAACAAAGATACAGAAAGAGTATGTCGCTCTTGCGGCAAATTTATATAGACATTATCCCCCACCCACCCACACCCACACCTCCAAATTTTTATTTCAGGATTTTAAGATACTTTCACGGATTAATGTGGTTAATAAACTATAAATGTGACTCAAAAAGTGCAAAATAGACGTCGCTTCTACATCAGCAAGAGATAGAAAAATTCCTGAAAATCAACAAAAATAGTTCAGATGTGAAGAAAGAACCAAATGTAAAAAAAATGAAAATTTCAAGAACAAGGCACACAATATAATTATCAGTTCATCAGAAGATCAGAGCATGTTTCAGAACGATGATGAAAAACACAGGAAGAAAGATACAGCGTATCCAGATATTGAGACTATTATAACCAGACACAATGACTAGATGTATCTGACGCGCTCGTAAGACACAAAATCAGTCATTGTGCTACCCTGTGTCCAATCAAGAAAGAATTTAGAAGTTGCAACGACAACTCTAACAAGACTTTGCAAGAAGGAGGATATGGCGCTAGCATTTGTCTGACTTTTAAACGAAGCACCTCAAAGAGAAGTATGACATATATGTACATTTCGACTAAATGTATTAGAGAAAGAGTTTTAACTGACGATGACCAATCCATCATTTTGGTATACTGGAATAAAATGGAGGAAATGAATCTCCGACAGAAAGTGGAGGGAGGAATCTCTGTACGATACAAAAATTCTGATAAATATAACACGTAGTGCCAATGAAAAATGAAAACTTCCATAGGACTCGTAATTTGTACGTAGTGCCAATGTAGGACTTGTAATTTTGTCATAATTGTACGTATGCTAATCATCTTGCCATGAAATGTACATGGAGTAATGAATCGCACACATTATGAATTATAGTATGCTGAATTCTTGTTTAGGCAATTTTTTTGAAAAATAGTGATGGAAGGAAAAACAAATCCTTTAGACAAATTACACGTTCCAAATCTGTTCAGTCTGGATTTGACCTATTTATTCTGCATTCATCCTTTAGGAATATCCGATGTACTAAGTAAATGAGACGTCTAATGTATATGCTGTAATTTTCTGGACAATGAAGAAGCATTTGACAGACTGTGGAAATTGTGAACTACTTAAACTGAAAATATACGGAAATAACACAAACACCTTTAGAATAACTGCCCATTTCTAAACACAGTTAAGTGTCAACTCATTTCCGTTAAGAAGGGGAGTTGGTCAAGGGCGTGAAATGACGGCTTTTCATTTCTGTGCATAGGTATACGATATACTGAATGAATTAATGAAGAGTAACTGTGATTTAACAATGGGTCAGATGTAAATGTCGGGCGTGCTTTTACTATTGTTCTAAATTTAGTGTTAAATGGATGACAGCTACTTGTGGATACAACCTATTGCTATGTATCTTTAATTTGCTTTGTTTGTTTGTTTTATTTTATTTTTATTTCATTACATGCTATTGTAACGTAACATTTTATATCGGACTTGACCTAGTCCAAAACTGATTTCATTTCTGCTTCACCCGAATTGACTGTTTTTACTTTATTATGTGTAAACAACTAATACATAGCTAAATTATTCTCTATGTGTATGGATTCAAAATCAGAATTACTATTAATAGAAGTAAATATGTTTATTTGGGTATATGTCTATATTTTGGCATTTCCTTAGTGTATTTTAATAATCCAGGTTATGGTTTTTATTTTGAAAACATTATGATCATTCTTGATGGTTAGTTTCCATTAGCTATTGGTTTTTTTTTAGAAAATGCTAAAAATTGTGACCTAAGGTCAAGTAGAGAACAATATAATCTTGTAACTGAGAAGATTTTTTTCAGTTGTGCTTTAAGACCTAGCACGTTTAAGTTGTATTATATGTTGTGTCCAGTATTCCATTTTTGGGCTGGAAATTGTATTTCTTCAACTTATTGAATTCAAGTGATTATTTTCTATGGAAATACAAAGTGCTCTGATAAAATTCTTATACAGAGGCATTGACTCGAATTTATAGTGAAGTCAAACCTTGAATTATCTTACTGAGATTCAACAAAAGATTGTTGACACATCAACACAATATAAGCTACCACAGACACGTCATCGCCTTCAGTGTTTGGATTTATTCTGGACTTTTACTTAATTTTATTCAGGACTTTAAATTATTAGCACTTCTATCTGAAATTCTTGAATTATTTGGTATTTAATTGGTAATTCCGTTAGTTCTTTTTTCTCATTTTCACTTTGTATTCTAGGGAAATAAATTATTTGTTGAATTCTACACAGTTTGTGGCCTCTCACTCTTTTCTGTTACTTATTTTAAGAGCATAGACTCTTAACACTATGCCAAGAAGTGGAAATTGAAATATAATCCTAGCGAGTGTAATTGGATGATATTTTGTGCGTATTCATCTAATGGAATTACTTTGGGATTACAGGCTATTCCTAGAACAAAAAAGGTGAAATATGCAGGAGCAATGTTTTTAAAATTCAACAGAAATTAATGACCGTATGCAATAATCCTGTGATTGAACTAAACGCGCAAAAAATTCACTATGTTCAAACAGATTAAATGCAAATGCAAGTACTATAATTTCTGCAAAAGCCTGAGGAACAATTATATTGCGCTCTGCTTTATATGGCTCAAAACTCTGGTTCGGTATGACCTATCGGAGCAAGGAAACATTAAAGAAAGTAAAACGATATCTCTCTCAAAGAGTTCAAGCTTTTTCTCCAAGACCACCGATAACGTCTACTACAAAATGGTTGGGGATGATTTAAATGGACGTTTCTCATAGAGAAACAAAAGCTTTTATTTTTAGAACGTATTTGTACAGCATCAGTAAATTTTTCAAGTAAAATATTTACCTCTCTATTGTTGTGAAACTCATTTTTGATTATATATATATATATATATATATATATATATATATATATATATATATATATATATATATATATATATATATATATACACACACACACACACATTGTACTCAGAAAGTATGGATTACAAGGTTGCATCAACCACCTTATGTTTTTTACTGTAAGGTATCCAGATATATTAATGGTAAACTTTAATTGGGACTCAAATATAGGTATTCGAGGGAAACAAAACTATGAAATGAGTATTCGAGATCCATCTGAGGGATTATGTTCATTGTTAAAAATTAATCAAAATTTTAAAATTCACCATTTATTGAAACTCGCTTAAGTTGACTCAAGCGACATTAAGTCATATTGGAGAAGTGTGAACTAAATTTGGAATGTATACCTTGCGTGGGAAAACTAGTGATGAATGAATGTCCCTTCAGTCCTGGACGACAAAAAAACTCCAAATAATGGAGAAACTAATTTCATCTATGAATCCAGATATTTACTGTACTTTCTGGTATTAATTGGATGATAATATACTGGTTACGCTACTTGATGGCTTAAACGATACTTTATAACAATTGGAGCACTAGCAATGGATAAAAGTGATAAGACTGTCTAAAAAGTACAAATATGGTGTCAGAAGTCAAACTGTTTTGCAAGCTAGTGAGTTCAGTATTAAATATATGACAAACATTGCATGACGCAACAGCACACAGTTGATAGAACATAAAGCAAGCAATTGTAACACATTCTTGGAAATACACATAATATAAGTGTAATATTAAAAAGCATTTATAATTGCTAATGTTTTGTGCATGTATTTTATAATTTGCTAAAGGTGGATTTATGGATAAGTTTTGAGGTACCGTTTTTCTGGCCTTTATGTATTACATTGCATTTCTTTTAATAGAATATCAATCACTCAGTCATTGAGTCAGTCTCTATCTCGATCGATCGATCGATCGATCAATCGACCGATAGACATCTTGGAAGAAAGGACCACGTAACTGCGTTTTCCATATCGAGGACCATCTTAATCTACATAATTGTCAAATGTCAAATATCCTTGCCCATTGTGTTATGGACATATCCATCACCGAAGCGTACATTTTGCAAAGTTTCGCATTCATAGTCATCAATGTCAATAAAATTTGGTAATTCACTGTAATCAAAGTAATAAGCAAGGAAAATTTGGAAGCAAAACAAAATTAAGACGTACAAAACTCCTAAACCAAACATTTTATATACTAATATGTGTAAGAAAGCTATGACTGAGCAGCGTTAAAATAACTCCTTTTTCTTCCTCCTTTACGACAGCCAATTTCATTTTTCCAGGAGACTGGAATAGATTTTTGTTGACTAAGATTTAAGTAGTTAATGGGAGAGATATACTGACAATGGGACTTTAATGTTAAAAAAGTGTATATCAAATATACGGACAAGGGGAATTTAATATAGGGAATATACTGGGCCTGTATACGGACAATAGGAATTGAACAGGGGTGACGTCACGGTACTGGACACTGGCAACAATGTTGCAAGTGGCTGACCTCAATCCGGCGGAACAGTGTGGCAAGGGGCTGACCTGAATACGTGCCACTCTAGGGACAAATAGAGACATGGTTAGAGACGTGGTTAGAGACAGGATTAGAGACATAGACAGAGACACAGACATACATAGATTTATGAACATAAATCTATCACACAAAAAGTCGACTAAAATTGTTTTTCAGGCAAGACAAAAGAGGCATCTTTTCGAGACAATGGAGTGGCAATGAATAGGGCCGGGGGGGGGAGGGTTGTCCACACAATTTAGTTGACATAGAGTGCATCGCACTGATCGTCTTTTCTTCCTCAAATTTCGTCTGACCTCTGGACCGTTGATTAACACTCTCTTCAGACAGACTTGTCTCTCCACATAGATCCTTCGTTTCCAAAGGGCTGTCTCTGTAATCTGGTTAATTACCCATGATGATTTGACATGCATGGGATAGTCCGGGTCGAACAGCATCGACGATAGGAGGGTAGACGATTCTACGTTAGTCCACATCTTGTGACGAGAACAAGTGAATGGAGTGAGGTGAACCGAGGTTATTTATAGTCGAAACGGATTGAGTTCTTTCACCAATTCTAACACGCGTTACAAAATTCAGTCACAGTGCGGAGTCTGTCTTCCAATCCGAAGAAAGTTGCCTGTGACGTCACATTCCCTATATAGGTGCGCTAACGTCTGTGCGCAGTGAATCAATGTAACAGACTTAGATCATGACGGAAACTAAGAAGACAATGAACTGGGGTGCAACGGCAATGGAGACGAGAAGTGATGGCATAGCACCGGCTACCAAAACAAACACAGTCCTACTTCCAGAAAAGAACGATTTTAATTGGGATTTAATTGATTTTCTCTGTTCTTCACAAGAATTTGTTCCGGTACCAGCAACTTCACCACATCCTCCTTCCTTACCAATCGTCGAGGATTTTAGACAGAGACAGAAAGAAGAATTGCAGAAATTTTTGCAACAGCAGAAAGAAGCAGAACAAGCCTTTCTCAATCAACAGCAACAGCGAGAAGAAGAAGAGGCAAAAAGAAAACGACAGGGAAAAGATGAAGCAGAGAACAAACAAGGTCTAGGAAAGAAGGAGGACGGTGAAAGTTAAACGGCAACAGCACTCTTAGACATTTTGGCAGAGTTAAGGAATCTGAAAGAAATGTATCAGACTTCTTTAATACGATCCAAGAGAAAAAGACGTTCCCGAGCCAAACATTCCAAACCCGTCAACACGCCTACTATGCCTGAGATACCATCACTAGTGATTTCTACCAAATCATCGACAGTAGCAGGTCCAGAAGTAGTCCTTAGCAGTGGCAAAGGGATAAGGCAGTTAAAGCTCATTACCTCCCATTCCTGAGTTGGGTGGCCCTGAAAAGGACCGTTGGATATTTGTTGTTTTGTTTTTTAAAAGAAAACAACCAAACAACATATATCCAACGGTCCTTTTCAGGGCCACCCAACTCTCACGAAAAGAGACTACTCAATGTTTGCCAAAATCAAAGAAAACTCAAATCCCTTTTTTCCCCATGATGGACGTGTGTGAGTACGTGAGTGTAGGTTCTTATGATGATTATAAAAATCAAAACCAAGAGACAGTAACGTTTTTTCTTTCTGGTATATTCTCTGTAAAAAGTCACAATCCAATTCACAACACTTCATTTCATAAAGTTCATTTTTCTTCTTCTTTGTCTTTTATCTCACTTTTTTTTTTTTTTTTTTTTTTTGAATTTTTTCACTATCAGTTTTTTTATCTTCATCCTTACTTTCTTCTCGTCTTCTTTTCATCTCTTTCTGAACGTGTCTGGGTTCTTCTTTTTCGGCGGGTACCCCTTCTTCCTGTTCGGAACCAATCTCCTCCTGTTCCTGTTGTTTCTTAGGGCCGCCTGAAGACCAATGTCCTTTCTCTTGACAATGATAACAGGTATCTTCACCTTTATCTCCTTTAATGCCTGTCTTACTCTGACGTTGTGGAAATTCAGAAGACCAATGCCCTTTCTTCTGACAGATATAGCAAACATCTTGACCTTTATTTCGAAAGGAAGGGGAGTAGTGCGTCGGCCTCTCTGATCAGAAGTTCGATCTGTGTTGGCTCTTCCATCTTTCTGCTAGGATTGAGAGCGAAATGAATACTTCCAGGGAAGACACTGACACTTTATATAGGGAAGGAACTGACCTTACATTCATATATAGGGGACCAAGGCGTTTAAAATGTAGTCATTTGACATTTTGCAAACAAGATGAAACGATCGCATCATTTCGTGAAGAAAGTAGAAGAAAATAAGAGGCATAAACATGACTTATCGCCTCGCACAGTAGCTGAAGTCTTGGCTCAAATTCATGCCAGCGATTTAGAAGATGACATGAGTGAACCAGAATCCAGACCTAGAGAGTCTACATCAAACCACAGTCCACTGCCAACACCCATGAAAACTACTACCATATTCGAGATACGGATAAACGCTCCTCTAGAAAATTTGGAGCCACAACCTACACGTACACGGTGAAGTTTAAAGATTTTAAATCCGACGTACCATTGGAGAAAACAGAAGAGTTCATCACCGATTTGTGGGATTCTTTGTTAACCAAACTGAAACGACAATGTGAAGCCAAAGAAGACGATCGCTTAACACTTTCCATTTATCACGACAGTTTCAAGTCACCAGTTGGATCGAGTTTAGCAGTCCAGCAGAAATGACACATTCCAAAGTCATCGACAAGATTCAACACGTGAAGCAATCCAACGACAAGTTTCATATCACTGACATGACCCACGTTTTTCTTCCCAAAGGGACCGGACGACCTTTGCAGCATCAAACGCAGCATTGTCCGAATTAACAGCCTCAAGACCAGATGTGTTTAGCACGTGCCATCGTGGTGGGACGAACGTATGCTGACAAAAACGACACGGCAGAAGGGAAAAGAGCCTGGCAAACTATTCAAACATCGAACCGAGAAAACAACAAAGGGAGGCAGAACTCCTGTTACAGCAAGCTGACCTATCTAAAGACACCCCCTGTGGCATTCCTGAAATGCAAATCTTGCAAGACGTCTTAGCTTCACGCTACACGTTGGAATTATACCCTCAAGAGTGGCGTGGACCTCTGTTGTTTCGAGGCAAAAATTTCAAAGACGGAAAAAACATTCACGTCTATCATCACGATGAACATTCTGATGCCATTACCAGTATCAATGCATTTCTGGGATACAGTTATTATTGTGAGAAATGTGACTATGGGTATAACAATCGAGAGCAACACAAGCACTGTGGATCGAAATGTGAGGGATGTTTGGCCTCCAAACCCTGTCTTGACGAAAGACAAGAAGGAGTGCATTGCCCGACCTGTCAACGCACTTTTGTCAGCCCAGCCTGTTACCAACAACATTTGAAAACGCAAGGTTCACAGCAGAAAAGTGCTTGTCAACTCCTGATATCGTGTCCTACTTGTAGACAACGCATACGTACCAATAGTGCCAAGGCACACGTATGTTCAGGAAAGAAAAGATGTCACATTTGTCACCAAATCGTAGACTTGGAACACGAATGCTACATTCAAAAATACCAACACCAACAGGAGGAGGAAGAAGATGACCAGAAGAACAAACGGAATTTTATCTTTTTTGATTTTGAGTGCATGCAAGAGACCGATATTCACATTCCTAATTTCTGCGTGGATCACCGAGCGTGCGAGAAGTGCATCCAAGAACCTATCTTTTGCCATTGCTCCCAATGTAGCAAGATTCCTGGAGGACGTGGGAAACTCTTTCGGGGACAAAAGATGCTGTCTGATTTTGCCCATTGGATCTTTGATAAAATCGACGAGACGTGGAGCCAAGAGGACATCGAACGTTACGGAGATTGTCATCGTTATGCCACGGTGATGGCTCACAATTTCTCGAGGCACCGATCATTGTAAAGTCACCTTGAACGCAGCCAAAATTATCTCCTTGCAAGTAGGACAAGTGAAATTTAAAGATTCGATGAGTTACTTGGCCATGCCATTAAGCCGAATGCTTAAAACGTTTGGAATGACAGAAATGGCCAAAGGCTATTTCACGCACTTTTTCAATAGCAAAACCAATCAACACGCTGTCCTACCACATTTGTCTGATGCTCACTACTTCGACCTCGACAACAAGATAAGCTTTCTACGCTAGGTACCACACTCACGCCTCGGACCGCTTCGACTTTCAGCAAGAAATGTTAAAGTATTGTCGATCTGACGTGGACATTTTACGGCGCTGCTGTGTAAAATTTCGAGAATTGATCATGGAGCACGGAGGGATCGATCCTTTGAAAAAAAGCCTGCACCATCGCCAAAGCGTGTTCCTTAGTATACCGCGAACGATTCATGCCCGAGAAGACCCTGGATGTTATAAGCTCTCAAACGACCAATTTTATCAAACGTCAGTACTCGTTCAAATCTCTACGCTGGCTATATTACTTGTGTCACAAGGAAGACAAATGGATCCAACACGCCTGAAACGGAGGAGGTGAAAAGACTATCGGAAAGTATTCGGTGGATGCATGGGACTTAGAAAACCTAACATCGTGTATGAGTTGAACGATTGCTTATTTCACGGATGTCGATCTGCTACCCTCAACGGTACACTCAAAGTCAATTTTTACAACGTTTAAGGCCACTTGTCAGCGGCAAGGATACCAAATGGTGGAAATGTGGGAACACGAGTACAATCACCGTTTGAAAACCGATCCCAACTTTAAACGCATCGTGGAAAGTTACATGTTGGTGGAACTTCTGAACCCCCGGGACAGTTTGTACGGAGAACGGACGAACGCCATCTGTTTGCTGAACCACACCGATGGGGAGAAAGGAGAAGAAATCAAATACTTGGAAGTGTGTTCACTGTATCCTTACGTGTGCAAATATTGTCACATTCCGCAGGGCACCCACAATTCCTGACGGAACACATCGACGTGGACAACATCCGACAACATGAAGGATTGATTAAATGTAAAGTCTTGCCTCCCACAGACTTGTACCATCCCGTTTTACCTCACCATTGCCAAGGAATATTGATGTTTCTCTTGTGCCGTACTTGTGCTGAAACGTGCAACCAAAAACGTGGGTCAGCGTGGAATTGTTCAAAACTCTGGATCTTGGATACCAGTTGTTAGAGGTGTACGAAATTTACAACATTCCCAAGACAGAACAATACCACAAGGGCGACGAGACTCAGAAAAGCATTTTCGCAGACTACGTGGATTCCTCTTTGAAACTGAAACAAGAAGGCAGCGGCTATCCTTCCTGATGCCACACTCCGAAGACCAAAAGAAATTCAAAGAGAAATACTTGGAGCAGGAACGCATCACTTTAGACCCCATCGAGAAAAACGAAGGTGGACGATTGTTTGCCAAAGTGGTGTTAAATTGTTTGTGGGGAAATCGGCACAACGACCGTGTTTACCCAAAACGGAGTATTTGACAGAACCTTCCCAATACGTCCAGATGATTCACGACAAAACCAAATACATCAAACACGTGGTTCGTGAGGATTCGACCCTGGTCAATTGTGAGGAAGAACTGGACATTGTGCAGGTCGACGAATTGGAAATGTCATCATTGCAGCCTACGTGACAGTAAATGCTCGCTTAAAATTGTACGAAGCCTTACACCAGTTAGGAGATCGTGCGCTGTATTTTGGCACGGACTGTTGCATCTACATCGATCGCCTGGGTCACCGGTACCCTGACATCGAAGGAGACCGTTTAGGAGCCTGGACGGAATAGCACCCCAAGTTTTGCTAATGGTCATCCCAAAAATTACGGCTACAAATACCGGGACCCCCAACGAGAAGTGCACACGGAGTGTAAAGTGAAAGGATTGACTATAATTTATCGCACCAGCCAAGTGGTGAACTCTGGGGTATTAAAAGAAGCCTTGCAGTCTGGAGAGGATCAACATTTTAAAGTGACCAACTATGTGCCTCACAAGATTGAACGTTTAGCAACTCACCAAAACGTCAGTCGACCGTTGGGAAAAGTGTATAAAATTGTGTACGAGAAGCGAGTGCGGCTTCCCAACCACTTCACTTTACCTTACGGACACGACGATATTTGTCAGCAAATAAAAGGTGAGAACGTCCAAGACCGATAGTTAATTGTGACGTACCATTGCCAAGCGAGATAGATGAATTCTGATAAACAGACACCATTCAAGTGGAGTGCGATGCTGTGCCTTGCGATTGCAGGGATGCCGTACGTAGTGACCTCAGCGATTCAGTACGACATCATGGGAACTTTGCTATGACTACTACTACAATAACTGCTACAATACCTACAATGGAAAGTGATACTATGCATGTCAAACCTGATCGATGCGAAAGCGATAGGAATAGTTATCGTAGACTCTTTACTGGTTTTCATGCTCAATGTCATCCTCCACGTGAAACCATACGACTACCACCTTACAGATGTCATCCATACCTGAACAAACTACTGCGGGTTTCACCGTGCCCTCATCGAAATGAGCCTGTGAAAGAAAAATATTTGTACCCTGTGCGTTTACTGCGACTTTGAAAGTCGTATAGCCTCCTACAAGAAAGTGAAGGAGATTCCGTCGTGTTTGTGGAAGGCATTCCTGGCGAGGACGACGGGATCGTGTCTGACACCAGTCAAACTCATCTGGTCATCTTCGACGACATGTTAGGAGAAGACGAGGAAGAAATTAAACTCTGGTTTACGCGCAAAGGGCATCATCGTAATGCCAGTGTCATTTACATCGCCCAAAATTTGTTTCAACAAAGTAAAGCCCATTGTACCATCAGTGTCAATGCTCATTACGTGGTCTTGTTTAAAAGCCCTAGAGATAAGTCGCAAATGCAAGTGCTAGCCAACCAGTTAGGAACTCCTTGGCTGACACATGCGTACGACGATGCCACTCAAACCTCTCACGCCTATTTACTCGTGGATTTAAAACCCACTACCCCATATTATTTGCGATTTCGTTCTCATCTGTTTCACCACTGGTGTCAAGACGGTGGGTCTGTCGTGTACACGTCCCTGTCGACTTAAAAACAATCTATAAAAACCTCGGTCACTTTTGGTATGTCTCACACATCGTCAACATGACGTCCCTTCCACAAATACGTGCTCGTGTCTTAGAAGACAATCTCAGAGGTCTTACGATGGTTCACGGTGACAGCACGTCAATTACTGCAAGGCATCATTCACATTCCACATCAAGCCAAACGCTTTTATGACAGTAACAAAGTAGCCTTGACGAAATTGGCAGATCTCCGCATCGACACACAAACCAAAAAGCAAATCATTTTGAAACCTGGAGGTAGCGGTTCTCTAGGAGGTGTTATCATTCGCTCCCTCTTAAAATGGGATCCCAATGCCCCAAAAGTCATCCCCAAGAAACAAGCCACTCTCCGGCCCAAACGTAACCAGAAGAAAAACATCAGTGGTGTCAAAACCAGGTCAGAGTCCCAGAAAAAGAAACGTTCCCAGAAAAGATCTAGAAAACAGCATCTACCCGCCAAAGAGGAACTTCGGGCAGGACGCAACCTTACATCCCCACACCATGACCTGCAGCGACGGTGACCGCGTCTCCAGTAGCCTCAGGTTCTTCCACTTCTCCGTTGCTGGTGATGCCAGCCAAACCCAATGTGACAAACGTCTTTCCTAAGTTGATGAAAACTGGAAACCCGTGTCTCCAGGAAATTCATCTCCAGCGGTGATACCCTCCAACTCTTTATCTGCTGCGTCAGCGGCTAACAAAGTACCCACCTCCGAAATCAAAGTCCATGAGAGATCGGGCATGTTACAGAGTTTACTGGATTTATCCAAGCAAGAACTGACCCGATTTAGTCCGTTGCGAACCCCTCAACGTCGAGTTAGGCCTGCCATGAAAACGATACGACGGACCAAAACTCAGTGGCAATGCATTCCACTATAAAAAGGAGACTTGGGGCAAGCGATGGGTATCGGTGTTTTTGTGCTCCGGAACAAACAGAGATGTCACCTAAAAGAAGTGCATACCACCACCATTGTCGTTCTCCTGTCCAAAAAGGAAAAGGAAAAAGAAAACCACAGTCCCGTCGTTTGACCCCTCATCCCAAAACAATTATTAGCCAAGCATCGATGTCTATCCCAGAAAAGACCCCATCGTCCAAAGAAAAAGAGGAGCAAAGAAAGGGGAGGATCTTTTGGCGCCGGAATGGTAGAACATATGCTCAAACAGTCTGGTCTATAACCTTTATCCAAAAATATATCTCCAGAAAATAAGATGAAAGGATGCATGTCAAGCAATGGACTTCAAAGTATTTCTTGCTCCTGACCCAAAAAGACATCCCCTAAAGGAAGTGCACACCACCATCACTCTCTTGCCAAAAATGGAAAGAAAAGGAACGGACTGCCTACTCGTTTATCCACCATTGGGACGTGTTGTCCGTTCTGTCCATATCCCCTTTGTCTAAACATCAGAAAGAACGCTTCGCCAAACATCCACACGTTCTTAGCCAAATTGTTCAAAGAAAATCCCCATTCGTGAAAAGAAAAAGATGCTGGTGCAACGTGGAGTACTTTTAATCCTGATAGGTCCCCTTGTCAAACAAATAGCGGGACCCATGCTGGGAGGCCTCCTGGGAGGTATTTTACCCATCGGTCCAAGATAAAAATGACCAAGAAGATAAAATAACCTCTGGGGTGAAACATCTCAGACGTGACAATTAGAATCTGATGGAAGGACGATAACTGACTTTAGTGCCTTACAAACGATGGATGGAATTCCATCGTTGGCAAAAACAACATACCCCACATATATCTCCCAATCCTCATTTGACCGAGATGCCCCAATTACAACACGAATTGCAATCGTTGATGGATCGCAGCGATTTGTCAAAAATCGCAACGGTACGGTCAAGTGTTGCAGTGACTTCAACTCTTTCACCAGAAAGCTTTAGACGAAACAGCTCCACCGACTCTGAAAGATTTTAAGACCATGATGAAAAGTCCATCACCACCACCACCCCAGTGACCAAGACAGAAAAGGGTGAAGAAGAGTTTCAAACTCCACCAGAAAAAGTATGCAAGTTAATACCACCAACATCCAGAATTGGTTGGATTAAAAAGATGATGGCAACCCCTTCTTCCTCAGAAGAAAAAAGTAAGGTGAAGACAGAAGTTAAACAAGAACTGATTACCCCTGTTCAGACATCCTCCTCGACACCTATTGCTCGTCGGACACGCAAAGCATTACAATCCAAAAAAATACCACACGAAGAAAAGAGTAGCAACCGTGAAGAGTGGGTGACTTATTTTTTAAAAAAAAGGTCCTAATGGAGAATTTGTTAGCCAGCATTTACTACGATCCATCTCATTCCGCGGGTTACGGAGAAGTGCAGAAAATGTATCGTGCTGCCAAAACCCGACTGAAAAGTGTCCGTTTACCTCAGATGCAACGATGGTTACAAGAACAAGCCACGTACACCTTACACAAACCCATTCGACGAAATTATTCCAGGAATCGAACCCGAAAGGAGGACATCGATCATCAATAGCATGACGATTTAGCCGATGTCTCTCATTTGGCCACCTACAATCGTGGCTACAAATATTTGTTTTGCGTCATCGACTTCTTTTCCAACTTTTCCTGGGTACTACCATTCACTTCCAAATGACCATTGAGAGGCAGCCTAAAACTGGTGTTGAAACAACGTCGTCGTCACCCTCTTCGATGCCAAACAGACAAAGGCACCGAATTTCTGAACCAAGCTTTCCAAAAAGAATTAAAGAAATGATACATTCATTTTTTCACCACCGAGAATTCAGAAACCAGAGAAAGCATCGTGGAACGTGTTCAACGCGCCTTGAAAGAATGCATGTGGAATGTTTTACGCATCAACACACTCTGAAGTACATCGAAGTCTTACCATACCTGGTCAAGGCGTACAACCAATCATACCATTGGAGCATCGGATGTGCCCCCACCCCCAAGAAGTGACTCCCGACAACGAAGTGACCGTCTTTGAGCGCCTGTTTGGTACGCCTCCGACTGTGGCTGTCCCCAAGAAAGGTGGAGTGTTGACGACGGGAGATTGGGTGCGCATTGGTAAAACCAAACGCACTTTCGACAAAGGTTACTTACCCAACTGGACCACCGAATTGTTACGTGTTATTGGACGGGTGCGTGTCCGTCATCCTAACGTCTATAAATTGGAATACATGAACGGGGAGGAGTTAAAGGAACTTTTTACTTGCCTCGTTACAACGCGTGACCAGAAAAGAGGACGAAGTGTACGACATCGAAAGCATTCTCGATCGAAGAACCCGTACAGTGGAAAAACGTCGAGTCAAAGAAGTTAAAGTACATTGGGAAGGATATCCGCCGAGTTTTGACTCTAGGATGGACGCTTCGCAAGTCATAGACTATAAAAGGAAGTGACCATCATGCCCTTCAACACAGCCTCAACCACCACAGTGACCACACCTTCACCGAGTTCTTCTCTGCAAGATCTACAAAAGCAACCCTTGTGGGTGTGGTGTGGAGAATGTGCCCTAAAATGGAAATCGTCTTTATCTGCCAAATCTTTGTGGTGTATTGTGTCATCGATGCTGCCATTGCCAATTTGAGTTTGCAACAAGGAGACAAACAATTGTGGACCATTTTACTGAGCAGTTGCATCGGTTACCTTCTCCCTAATCCGTCCCTGAAATACCCTAACGGTAACAACGGGAGTCTTGCGCCCAACGTCAGTCACCCTCTCAACGGTCACAATAACAATAACAATCCTTTTTTTTGACACACCTCTGACCTCCAGTGACCCCTCGGACAGCAGAACTCTGGAATTATTAATAAACAATTTTACTTAACTTTACCCAGTGACAGTTCCATGGATGTGTTTCCCAACAATACTTTGTGCTGTTTGAAAGCCAAATTACCTCAGACCATCCAATTGGATGAAGAAGCCCATTGGGAAGTGACTTTGGTCGAAATGATTCACCCTACACAATTCAAAAACATCACTGAAAATCAAAACACTTTTGAGGTCGAAGTTCTGAACGTGAAAGTGCATCAGTACTTGAATGAATACGAAACTGTAGATGCCTCTATGAAACGACAAGTGTCCCCCGATACTGCACGATACATCTATCTGTTGAAAATTCCTGCAGGCTATTATTTTAGAGGTCAACATCTGGTGGACGCGATTGCTTCCAAATTCAATGTGTTGTTTGGCAAAGCCTTGGACAAAACCAAACGAAGTGTCACGATCGAGTACAGTAAAGTGGCTCCTCGCCTACTGATGAAACGTTCTCCATAACATTTCGTCCTAAATTGTTTGACATTTCGGGCGGAGACCTCAAGTTCGTCAAGAATCCACTCCTCATGCCACCCATCACCAACAACTTGAATTTTGCGAAGTTTTTTCGATTCCCTGTAGAACTGAACCAAGGACTAAATTTGATCTTTGTGTACTCTGTTGTGGTGGAGCACAACGAGGTGGGACAACGTGGTGGGACAAACATCGCCACCGTTATTGCAAGTCATTCCTTTCAAAGCGGATTCTGCCACGACAAATGACGAGGAAGGTGAAAACACCTATCACTTTCACCGCGAATTTGTGCATCCTTATTATTTGTCCGTCAGCAAGTCGTATTTCAACACTGTCAACATTGCTATAAAAGGAGATCTGGGACAACATATTCCATTCACCAAAGGGAAAGTCACAATGAAACTCCATTTTCGAAAACGATTCTCTAACGACTTCTGTGTCATGCATTATGTGTACCGAGGAGTCGCCCGACAGCGGGGACATGGTTTAGGAGATATGCTGAAATCGGCATTTCGTTCGGTGGCCCCCGTTTTGAAACCGATGGTGACACGAGGATTGCACGCCTTGAAAGATGCCACTTTGATGCAAGACAATGACTTTTATCCAAAATGTCATCATCGACAAACCAAACCCCAAAGATGCCTTCTTGAGAGCAGGCAAAAATATCTTACATCAAACTGGCAAAGACATTTTCGGCCGATGAGAAACTACTATAAATGCACTGGATGCTGCCCAGTGAGGCATTCCTGTTTCCCTGACGCCACAGCAAGGCAAGGCAGAAAAAGACGACGAAGACACCCCTCCAGAGGACTTCACACACACAGAGCTAGAAAGACCAAGAAATGTATAACCGTCGGAGAATTAGACGTCTTTGATTATTAAATAACAGAGAGAAAAAATGATGTACCGAGAGTCTCGGAATGTTCCAAATCGGAACAACCCGAAGATTACATCTATCTGTATAGCAGTTATTTCTATCTGAAAGTCAATTTTCTTGATCAGACTGGAAATTTTATAGATGGCAATTTCATGCATTCCTTGTTCAACGAATTGGATTTGTACTTGAATAACAAACTGGTCAGTAGCAGCATGGATACTTACCCTTAACGACCCTTCGAACCTGACTTTAACAAGAAGTACTTGAGGTCGTACTTGTCCCTGTACGAAGCTACAGGACAGCTAATGACCAACAGTAGTCACGGCATTTCGTACGACGATTATGCAGGAGATTACGCTTTGTGGGCATTTGGTTTCATTCCAGACCAAGGCAGCGAGAAGGGACATTTCCACCATATAAAATCTGGTCAGCTTCCTGTGGAACTTCAGTTTCGTACAGTTCTACCCGAGACGATGAACGTCATCTTGTATGCCGAATTCGACAATACGATAGAAATCAACAGTTTGAGACAAGTCATTCTAGACCATTAGAAGCTATGGAAGACTGTTATCCCTCTATGAATGGTGGAGAATCTTTGGAAATGGAATGAAAGGATATTTTGGAAGCAGAACCCTAAGACAAAGACGAAGAGGTGATGGTCATGTCCAGATGGCCAGAACAAGCACAACATTTAGTGTTCTGTTTTGCCAAACACATGGCGGAAACCATTACAGGATTGATCAAGAAACATTGCTATGGATATCAAAACGATCATCCCAGTCAATTTGAGCACGATCAATGTCTGACGATGAGTCAAGAAGAAAAATTGGACGAGTATCTGGATGACGCTTGGGAGCTCATCTCGAAAGAAGCAGTGTTGCATCGGTGGTATAAAACTTGCGAGATCATAACTCCCCTCCATTGACTGCTCTCGAGATCCATCACATCTAATCTCTCTTGGCCCAGAGAACGGAGACAAAGCGAAGAGATGATTACTTGACAGAGATTTTCAAGCAAAGAGTCAGGATTGAATTGATGATTTATTATTATCTGTGAAACAAGAAAAAAAATGGATACCTGGGAGCTTTATTGCCCTTTGCGCTAAAGATGAACTGCCTCATCCAAAACCTAAAGACATTCAAGCTTATGTCATCAACTCGGACGACAGTCATCTCCCAGGAACCCAAAGGGTAGCAGTCTACTTTCCCCACCATGCCTGTGTGGAGTATTTTGATTCGTATGGATTACCGCCTTTGGAACACGACATCATCGACTTTATGAGAAGAAATAACCAGACGACTCACTTCAATAATGTGAAATTACAAGGCACAGATTCCATGGTGTGGACAGTACTGTGTGTATTTTCTTCATCAACGCAGTCTTGGATATCGCCTAGAATATTTAGTGACTTATTTTGATCGTAACTCTTCTAGAAAGGATGAAAAAGTAGATAGATAGTTTTGTGACCATTATGGATATCTCTTGTCTTTAGCTAGGCAACGTAGTGTACATCAATGGCCAAATGACCTCCATTAGTGGAAGCCTAACTTGACTTCACAACATTGTCAACTTTGTCAAAAATTGGTTATTTGAAAAAATGTGTTGATGTTATAGTATGTGTTGATTGTTTGTTGGTTGAATAAAAATGTTATCTTTTGAAAAAAGTGTTGGTGGTTGGTTTTCAAAATATTTTATCACTATCTATGCTCTTTGACTTCTCTCTATCCCTCACCATGAGATAAGCTATACCGTTAATACCAAAAAGTGTAGGGATGTTTTCTATCGCGTCCGCGCTTCAGTCATATAAAGCGGTGCGGTCTCCAGTCTGACTATCCATTGTTAATGGGTTAACATGTGAAAGATGTCTTCAAGTTTATCAAAGCTGAACGAATCCCACTTGAATTTATATCGTGTCAGGCAAAACTTGATACCCAGGCCTGAAGAGATAGAGAATGTCACGATGTTGAAAGTAGCCCAAGACCTGACAGAAGAGGCCTTCAGAGATGAAATCAAGAAATTAAGAAGGAGCAAGAAGAGTGGGCCGAGAAGTATAGACTTCAGAAGCAGAGAGAGCAGCAACAGCAGCAGCAACAACAACAGCAGGAGCCAGACAGAGGTTTTATGGACTGCTGTGTGGACACGAAAGATTTCTCCTTCTCCTTCCGAAGAAGCAGACCCTACCCTATTGGACAGCCTGCAGCCAGACGGGGACGCAATCTTAGACGATAAGAGATTGCAACAACCCCAAACAAAACAGCCCTTTTCAGGGCTACCCCAACAATCTAGAAAAGATATACTATTTGCCAAAACTTGTCTCTCTTCGTGTTGGTCTGTAGGTTACAAAATAGAAGTGTACCTATAAACACTTCGTTTCCCTGGCTTGTAAGATAGTGTGTTTTTGTCTTTAGGTAAAATATAGAAGTGTGCCTATAAACACTTCGTTTCCCTGACTTGTAAGATAGTCTATGTGTTTTTTATGTGTATGAGTAATAATAAAGTGTGTTTGCATGTAAAAAAAAGTGAACGTGAGTGTTTCGTTTAGATCTGCGTGTTCAGTGTTTCTGGTTATGGTGTGGGTATTGTTAGTTTTTGTGTAACAGGGATGTCTTCCTTCACGTCCGTACCTGAAGTATATAAAGCATAGCGTTTGTCAGTCTGGCTACCCATCTTTCACGTAACAAGATCATCAACATGAATAGAGTGCAGAAGATAATGGAACTCCAGATTCACCTGGAAAATGCTCTTCGCCTCCTAGACGAGCTAGCTATGGATGATATTGCTGAAGAAGAAGTTGCCTTAGAGGAGGAGGAGAAGGAGAAGGAGAAAGAAAAGGGCATAATCCTTCTGATGCGACCCATTTGCCATGTGAAGCCTGTCGTGAGGACACCATTACAGAAACCACCGCAAGCGTTCATGGTGCCTCGTACCGAAGATTGGGACTTGTAACTGGAGCTACAACACCAAGAGTGGGAACCCCAGCAGAGTATCAGCACGTACGGGCAAGGGATGCATTCTTCACAATCCTTCAAACCGAAGATTGGGAGAGTGAAGCGAATCAACCCTCTTCATCATCCCTATCTTTAACATTTCGTGGGAGAACAATTGGAGTCATAGATGTGTGTGTGGTGTTCGGCATGGGAGATGTGATCATTAAGGATGTGTATTTGGAGTTTAAAAAACAGCCCTTCTCAAGGCTAACCAGATCTCCTGAAATGAGAGACTGATCAAGGTGCCAATCATAACATTGTGTGTGTGTGTGTGTGTGTGTGTGTGTGTGTGTGTGTGTGTGTGTGTGTCTGTTTGTGTGCGCGCGTATTTTGTGTGTATGTATATGTGCGCGCGTACGTTTGCGTGTATTTTTGTTTGTTTGTGTGCGTGCGCTTACGTGTGTGTGTATTTTTGTTTGTGTTTGCGTGCGCGTACGTGTGTGTGTGTGTGTGTGTGTGTGTGTGTGTGTGTGTGTGTGTGTGTGTGTGTGTGTGTGTGTGTGTGTCTTTCCCTTAACAAGACCCTTGTCCCTGCATTAAAGAATATTTGTGAAAGTGAAGTAGTGTCACTATAAACACTGACTCCTTTACTGATGTGATTGTAGGTAATGATATGATTTGTAAATAAAAAATTTCCTTCTCCAACTATCTATTGATAAAATGTGTAGCGGATTTTGTTAGTAGTAGTGTGTTGTTTTGCATAAAATCTATTTTAGGTTAGCACTCTCATTACTGTGGGCTGTTTGGTATGTGATATGGGTAGTTGGTAAAAGGGGATGTTTGAGGTATATAATGTAAAGCGTTCATCAATCGCGTCATTCAACATTGAATAATTTAACAATGGAGACAAAACATATGGACAAGATGCTTAAATTGCAGGAAGTGGTAGATGATATTGGAATGGCAGAAGAGATGCTGGTCAGATTGGAGAATGGGTCTTATAGCCCCCACCGTGTAAAGACGGAGATTAACAATTTAAGGAAGGCTAAGGAACGATTGAGAGAAATGATCAAGGAGGAAAAAGAAGAAAAGGAGGACAAAGAGGAAAAAGAACAGATAAGAACTTACAACGAAAAATTGAAGAAAGAAGAAGAAAACGAAAATAGGGAACAAGAGGAAGAAAAGGAAAAGGATGAGGAGATGGAGGAGAAAAAGAAGACGACGAAAAATGTTATGGAGAAGATGAGACGTTGGTGCAGAAGAAGAAGAGAGGAGAAAAAATAGAAGAAAGTTAAAAGCCCCTTTTCAGGGCCACTCCTTTGCCTCGAAAAGATATCTATTCTCTCTTGTCTAAAAAAATTTTAGTCCATTTTTTGTGTGACAGATTTATGTTCATAAATCTATGTACGTCTATGTCTCTGTCTAAGTCTCTGACCCTGTCTCTAACCACGTCTCTAACCACGTCTCTATGCCTATGTCTCTATTTGTCAATAGAGTGGCGCGTATTCAGGTCAGCCCCTTGACACACTGTTCCGACCGACTAAGGTCAGCCACTTGCAACATTGTTGCCAGTATCCAGTACCGTGACATCACCCCTGTTCAATTCCTATTGTCTGTATAGGCCCAGTACATTCCCTATGTTAAATTTCTCTTGTCCGTATAGTGACCCCTCCATGTTAAATTCCCCTTATCCGTATATTCGATATACCCTTTTCTAACATCAAAGTCCCATTGTCCGTATATCGTCCCCATTAACTACTGATTTAGCTCCAGGAAAGCCTTTATGGATTAATTTTATTTCTGCAAGTGCTTTGGTCGATTCTCGTTTTTCTCTATTGGAAGGTTAGTGCCTCGGGAATCTTTGTCTGAATCATATATTTGGGTCACCTTAATAATAACTAATACTATTACATGTCGCTAAAACGTATACAGATGCATTATTCGAATGTTGTCTTATGAGGAACACATGTAGGTGAAGTACGTGAAATGTATTATTGAGAAAACAAAACATTTTAAGTGCACAGTACAATGCTCTTGTCACGGGTTGGCCACCAAATAAGCAACGGTCATGTTAAAATGATTTAGTGGAAGGTATGCTAATTGGTCATCGAGATGAAGAGGAAACAACTATGTTTCACACGTTGAGTTTCAGAGAAGTCGATAATTTTCTAAGCAACGAACTCTATTTATATTTGTGTAATCTCATATTCTTAGCACTTGTGTTGTCTGTAAGGATGTGGCGATGTTCATCCAAAGTTTTTCTGTCTAATTTATGTTCTTAAAATGTGACTTTACTTATAAATTCAAAAATGCACATATTCTTATTTCAGGTAAAACTTTTCAGATGTTTCCATTGCAATTTCGAGGAGACAGAGTTTGCCCGGGTCTTGATCATAGTGACAAAGTGCATCCTTGTTTATATTTTTGTAAGATTCATATAAAGCATCTTAATCACTATGATTGCGAGCCCCCGCGTTCAAATAATGTGATCCAGAGTAAAGGAAACCAACAAGACAGCTTGAGGCAGAAAAATCTTACAACACCTACTCTATTTTCTTTCGATATTGTGTAGATCCTATCCAAAACTGTTGAGTACCAATCAGTGCAGCCTCCTGATAGCTTATATGAATGGGAAATAAATAATGAATGAATATATACAGGATTTGTCTTGTGTTATAAAAGAATTGGCCAGCAGCAAAGCCGAGCAGCATTTCATTGATCGTGAAACAAAGCCCAGTTTCCTCTTAACAACATATCTTGTATTATTTATGGATTCTACAAAACAGTCTATGTACCTTTTCAAGCTGACGGCTCGTGTACTGGCATCGATCACGGGAGAATAAAAACTCATTTTCTTCTGAGTCGGTATCAATGGTGTGGATAGACTCTTCAAGAGCACCGACTTTGTTAATTGCCATTCTCGAAAACAACAACTGATTTATTAAGCATATATAGATTAGTATAACTTCAAGTGAATCAATATTCCATATAGAAGCAATATATTAAACAAATTTTATGTATACATATAAAGCTAGAGCTTTGTGGTTCACCCATTATTTACGTATACATGACGTGAACTGAAACTTTATATCTGGTCAGTATAGGTTGGAAGAAGTTTAAAATTGTCAAATCAACTTAGAGTACGGCTAAGCTACACCCCATCGCCAGTTATCCAATACAGCGCAAGTGTAATTTGTCCTCAGCAAGACCAGAGACGCTATATACAAAAGGGAGAGATGAAAGGGTCTAGATGAAAACTCAGACTATAATTCACCCATCATCAACACATTTCAATAATGAAAAGCAAATAAACCTAATCCCAAATTCGCCCTTGTCATAACTTATTAGAGAGAGAGAGAGAGAGAGAGAGAGAGAGAGAGAGAGAGAGAGAGGAGGGGGGGGGACAATAAACCACAACGAATTTGGCATGCTTTCTTATATTTTATTACTTTTCTAAAACTTCTAGGATCAATTAGCATTTTAAAATCACATCAGCGAATTTAGAAAGAGTGAACGAAAAGAGTGGCAACATGCGGTCAAATCTCATAAAATTAATACGTGACTGTGCACTTAAATTAAATCATCACTTATAAAAAAAAGGTATATAATATTAAATTACAAATAGCTAAGTTATTAAGGAAGCTTCTGCACATATACGCACAAGCAACAAGAAAATAAACCTCGAAATCCATACACAAATAATATCTAGCAAAAGTATCAACCTATTTCCGCCAGATTAAATATTACAACAAAAACGAATCTATTCAAGAGCAACCGCTGCATGTGTGTTCAATTATGATCGGTATATATGTATGTTCTATTATTTTTTCCTTTTTTTTGGTATGTGTTTTCCATCAGCCCTTTCATTCTCAGCGTATTTCTACCTTGTTTCCGTTTAGGACTGCTCCGTTGGATTAGTGGTTAGAGCGTCCGCCTCGGATGCGGGAGGTCGCGGATTCAAACCCCGGCCGCGTCATACCAAAGACTTATGAAAATGGTACTAACAGCTGTCTCGCTTGACGCTCAACATTAAGAGGCTAGTGCTAGTGCTAGGACTGGTCGGCCTGGTGTCAGGATAATATGACTGCGTGGGACATGATGCTACATGTCTGCGGGATGATGCCCCAGTACTAGACATCACTATAAGCTGTCACACTGCAGACAATGTAGCGATATGATTCAAAAATCGTTAAAGCTACGTTAAAAATCCAAATCACACACCATTTAGCATTTACTTTTATTATACTGACGTGCAACGAGTTATATTAAAGCCAATTTTTGACATCTTATGATGCATACTAAGTATACGTTCCACGAATACTTCTTCACAGGAATCGGGCCCATTGCGGCGTGAGAAGCAAAGAGAATCAGTCTATATCTAGTGCCTCTAAAGGCAAGCATATATATATATATATATATATATATATATATATATATATATATATATATATATATATATATATATATATATATATATATATATATATATATATATATATATATTAGCTCGCAAACGGGCGAAGTTTCAAATTTTACTGACCGATAATATTGTTGGGCATCCTTCGTGTTCCAAGATGACGATGGCATCGCTAATTAGTTTGATTTCTGTGAGTACGTGAGGGGCTGATCAGGCCAATTTGTCCTCTGAGCAGCCTGTGCTGTCTGTGTCACATTCGACAGGAGATATAGCTTTAGTTTGTTTGATCGATAAAGGGCGTTCTGCAGTTCTGATATTTACGCAACATCCCGGTTCCTCACTACCTATGCAGTTCTCCTCAGTTAAAAGTTTGTAGCTCCAGTATGGACGAAACTAAGCCAGGTGGAGCGATCCTGTTCCCAACGTCAATGTTGTAGTGTATCAAGTATCACCTGAGTGACCCTGAGATCGATTTCCCTTTATCAGTTTCTTCTTCTTCTTTGGTAGTCTCTCTTCTGACTTTCTGGAGATGTGGCCTGTCCATCTCATCTGTGTTTTCATCAGTAGAGTGTCAATGCTTGGATGCCTTCCCGTGTGAGAACCTCATTGCCTGGGACCCTATCCTGCCTCCTTACCCTAATCAGTTTCCTCAAGCAACCCATATAAAAATGTTTCGGCTTCTTGAAATGGCGACTGTACAGGTTGGTACATCAAAACCGTCTTCTTTATGCCGATTGTGAGACTGAAATTGTGACAAGGTGATAAGACATATTCCATGTCAGACTCAGATTGTCATTCTGGCAACAGTAGTCAGCAAATAGGAGATAGGTATAGTCACTTCCTGTAATTACACCCTCGCCTGTAGTAATCAAATATTGAAGAGCCTGCCGTTACTACGGTATCTGATGTCAATCTAAGTGTCATAGTCACAGAAGGTATCAATAAGCATCAATAAGCATGGCAGAAAACATCTTACTGAAGAGTGTTGGGGCCAAAACATAGCTTGCTTCGCTCCAATGGCGATCAGTATTGGTAACGCTCCGTCGTCCAAGGCAATAGCGAGCATGAATCATTGAATTAAGAAACCGTTACAATGACATTCACTGGGGAACTAAATGTTGCCATTATCTTCTAGAGACCCCCACGACTGACCGTGTCTAAGGCTTCTGCCTGGTCGACGAATATCGTCTAAATGTTCCTAGCATTTCTGTTCCGGTGTTGACGACCTGCAAACACCATGTATGTAATCCCTCCCTTCGTTTCTTGAAGCCAATTGACTCTCAGACAGAAGCGCTTGATCGATATGATGCACAAGGCGATTCCGGGCGATTCAGCAAAATTCTGGCACTGATTTTGCGGGCTATTGACAGCATAGAGATGCCCGATTGTTACCGCAGGATTGTCGATTGACTTTCCTCTTGTACAAGTTGATGATGGACGCATCCCTGTATTCTGAGGTACACATCCTTGAGTTCACATTGACTGGAGGAGTTCAATCGGTTTCTGTATCATGTGCGAGCCTTTGGCTTTGTTGACTTTTGCTGGTATAGCAACTGCTCCAGCCACTTGACAAACTGTCAAATGCTTTATCAGTTTCAGTCAGCATTGGAGGGGCAGTAAGTGATATATTGGTTTATACTTTGGTACTCTATCAATTGCCTCCTCACTTATAGATAAATGTTGATTGAGGATTGTGTTGAAGTAGTTTTACCCGTCTTAGAAGTATCTCTTTTTTATCAGGGGCAGTTTGATGCTATCAGCGCTCAGTATTCGAGATGTTCCTGATGAATTTGGCTTGTAGATTTCTTCTAAGCATTAGAGAAGTTCTTCATCTCACTCCAGTCTGTTTAGTACTTAGCGTCATCTGCCTTATTGCTCAGCTAGGAATCTGCAATTCGCTCAATTTGCATGTGACAGCCTCCTTGATGTTAATGAGGCTACCTTATAATATTATATCGTGCTGTCTTCGAAACAGACATTTTGTAACCGATGCTTCCCATTCAGATGTCTAAAAATGGCAGCATCGTTTCCTTCAAACCAATCTTGATGTTTATGTGTGGTTGGACCTGGGGTTTTGGATGCTGCTGAGAAAACTGAGCCTCTGAAAGATGCCGTTTTCCTCAACTTTCGCGGTGTTTATATGGATTGTTTCGAGTTGACTGCACCATTCTTCGACAAATACATGTTTCACATGCTCCTGTTTTCAATCTGGAACAGTTAAAACTTTGGGGCATTGATTTTGCTAAGGCAGATAGTATATATATATATATATATATATATATATATATATATATATATATATATATATATATATATATATATATATATATATCGTTACGACTCTATGTACTTAAAACTAAGTAACAGAAATAAGCAAAATCAACAAAAGACTATAATAGTTAAAGTAATATAGGACCGTGTCTTATTTATGACATGACATATATACAAAATAAAGTAATATAATACTTCTTTACGTGTGAAAGCACATCTACAATCAGATTATCTTTTCATTTAATGTGCCTAATATCAATATTGTATTCGTATTCATGAAATATCAAACGCAACTCAACACTCTCTGAGTTTTGCTTTTCAATGTGCTAATGAAATTAAGGGGGCTGTGATCATGGAATTTAATAATCGGAGAACGTGCTGAACGCCAAAGTGTTGCAAAGCCAATATCAAAGTCAAACATTCCTTCTCGATTGTGGAATAATTTCTCTGGTGCTTGTTTAATTAGCACAATTGATGATCCACACCATTTTTGTCTTCTTGAATCAATACTCCACTAACTCCTACATCACTTTCATCAACAGATAGTTAAAATGAAAGACTGAAATTTGGAGCTGAACAAACTGGTACAATCCTAAGTATGGCCTTTAATTTATCAAAAGCTCCTGACAGTTGTCACACCAATAAGACATGCATTTCTAACTCAAAAAATTTATCAGGGGTTGAGCAATTATGAAAACTTAGAACAGAAATAATATCCAGCCATGCCCAAAAATCACATTGGTTGCTTTTTACTGGCAGGCACTGGTAATGGCCTTGACCTTAACCTAACTTCACCGTGTCCCACAGTATGGCCTAAAAATGTAACACATGCATAGCAAAACTCACTTTTACCTACATTAGCTGTCAAATTTTCATCACTAATTTGATCAAAGAATTTACAAATGGTTTCCAAATTATCTTTCCAGGTATTGTTATAGATCATGACGTCGTCGATGTACGCGTCACAATTATCTAGACTAGATGTGTGTTCATCAAGCGCTGAAGTGTTGACGGAGAATTTTTCATATCAAACGGCTTCATTTTATACCAATAAATTACACCTGGAGATGCAAATCCTGAAATTTCTTTAGCTCTTTTCGTGAGTGGAATTTGACATTATACTTTCAGAAGGTCAAAGTTAGTGACATATGTTGTATTTTTGAATTTTGTTAATGCAGTCGTCGATTCTTTGCATTTCAAATGAATCCGTTTTGGTGCCACTGTTGACTTTTCTATAGCCAGTACACATACGGGAAGTATTATCTGGTTTTGGCAAAAGAATATATGGTTCTAGAGTATTGGAACATATGTTCTTTTGTTGCTGTTTTTTAAATTCAGATGTTTATGAGCAAAAACAGAAGTTAAAATTTTGAATTAAAAATTTTACTTATATTTCCCCAAATAAATTTTGTGTTTACAGTTTTAAAACGTTCTTATTTACATTAGTTTTACTGTCAATTTCCCATCACAAATATATTATGGGCATAGGATTACCCGTATCCATCCATTCGTATGCCCATTCCACCAGTGAAAATTCGCATTTAGGTCGTGTTTGGGCACTTTGTTGAGGCATTTGTGTTCCCTGGACATATTTATTATCTTGTTTTTAACTTCTCACCTTTAAAATATTTGGTAGTTTTGCTCTAAGAAACAATAATAAATGCAAAATTATGTAGTATTTAAGATGTTTAAGGTCAACTAGCATCCAATAACAACTCAATCTATATTTTGATAGCTTACAATAAATAAAAACTACAATATATTTCAAAGTAACAATACATATAGACACAGATATCCCTTAAATATTTGTGATTATTTTGCTAAGAATTTGACAGATATAAGACATAAGAAAAATATAATTTTGAGTTTTTAGTGAGCATTCAAGTTCATGCGTTTTGTGAATACAGAGACTGTCCTTGTATTAATGAAACTACTCATCTTGAGTACCCACAATATTCAGCTCACATGGCCGGGAGGCCTCGAGGTCAAGAGAGCATTTGGTATAGTCCTTCATCCAACGTGTTTCGCTTATCATGCGTTCTTCCATCAATAGATTTTACTTATAATTGTTTTCAAACACGCTTGACCAATGCCCGGTTGACAGGGGATATTCTGGCTTCAAAGTTCTTCAGATTTGTTCAATGGATACCAATCCGTCGCCTAATATGCTCATCGTTACTAAACATAGACAAACCGTTAAACAACTTCTCGAAACAGCTCAACAAAATGTGACCACATTTGTCAAAAGTCATCCGAACAAAAAGGTTTTTAGAATTTTATTAAAATCATGCTAATCCTTCATCAAATATAGCTGCTGTTCCTGCAAATATAAAATAAAATAAAATCTTGTCTAAATCTTCTCAACAGAAATTTTGCAAATTTAAAAGAAAGCATTCTGACAGAGATGGCTTTAAAATGTATATAAATGATGTATAATTCGCCATCCAAAGTAAAAGGACTTTAAAAAACCCAGAACTTCTCAAAACCTACTAAGTATAATCTGACCAAATTTGAAAGAATGCATACAGCATAGAGGACATTCATATTTATACAAATGACGTTGCTCTGCCATCAACTATGGATCACGTTTTTTAAGATAAAAAAAACTTACAAAAACCTCTCAAAACTGCTCAACAGAATTTTACCAAATTTGTCAGATAGCCTCCGGACAAGAAATACGTTCTATTTGCTTAGATGATGACAATTGTTCATCCAATATGCCCGCCATTACTAAACTAGCTTTAAACCTTTAAAACTTATTCGACCCAATTATCCAGAAAACATCCTGGCATAGAAGACATTCAAATTTTGAACAAACGTTGAAAACCTGATATATGATATGGCCATCATTACAAAAACATAACGTATTGAATGATTTCATTTTCTTTTAAAAATAAAAGCTAACACAATTTTACCAAATTTGACAGAAAGGCTAGCATAGAGGTCTTTCAGATTCCTATAAATCACCCATTATTCCATTAAAATATGTCGCTGTCTTCTACAAAATATAAAGACCTATAAACAACTTCTTAAAATCTTCTCAATGTAAATTGACAACAATCTGGCACGAAGGCCTATAAAATGTGCACAAATCATGCTGATCCGTCAGCAAATATGGCTCTGCAACTAAAAATCAAAGAAATTTGTAATATCTTCTCAGAAACTCAACAGATTTCATCTGATTGGGCAGAAAATATTTTGACATTCATGGCTTTCAGTTAATACAATAATGCTGATGTACCGTCGAATATGGCTATCATTAAAAAAAATTGATAGACTTTAAATAATTTTATTATAAAAACACACTAAGCAGAATGTGGCTAAATTTGACTGAAAACATCCTGGCTTGAAGGGCTTTTTAGCTTATACAAATGATGCCACTCTACAATAAAAAATAATTAGCGCAGTTGCAAAAACAAAATAGACAAACCCTTAATTATCTCTTTTTTGAAAACAGCTCATTTGCATAACTTTATCTCAAACAAATGCTCGACAGAATTGGATCAACTTGGGCAGAAAGCATTCTGGCACCGAGACCGTACAATATTTGACCGAAGATGCTGATGTGCCGACAGATGTCGTTGAAGGTACAAAACATAAAGAATTCTTGAAAGAAATGTTTTCATAACATATGCAACTGACAGCACTGTAAAATATTTCTACACGAATAATCATTCTGACCCAGATATCGTAGCTAACTACTCATATTTGTCTTTTAGGTGATCTCTGGCCGTCTTAGGCATCTTGTTTGTAAGGCCAGGAGATCTTGTGCCATGGTTCTTCGTGCGTCATTTGACACTAACTGCTGTCCCTCCAAAACTGTTCAATGAATTCAACCGAATTTCAAAGCTGACATCCTGGTGTGAATCAAGTTTGCGTATATGATGCTGATCCGATATCAAACATGGCTACTTTACTACCAATAGAAAATCAATATTTTACTTAATTCTAAAAGAGGTGCTGAGCGGAATGTCAGAAAATTTGACAGAAAGTACCTTGGCCTCGAGTCCTGTCTAAACTTGTACAAATTATGCCGATCGACTGTACTATATGGATGTTTGTTACTAAAGATAGAAAAACTTAAATCATTTTTCTTTTAACTTTTTTAAAAAAAAAACTGAACACAAACAAACGCTCACCATAATCACCCTAGCTTGAAGACCTTTCTTGTTTCTAAAAATGATTCGGATCTGCCATTTAATATGGCCACATATACTAAAAATAGAAAAGATTTACTCATCTTTATCCAAAACGACTGCTTATTAGAATTTCACCAACCTTGACAAATTGCATTCCTGACACGAGTCTTTTTTATTGGACAGATGATGCCGATACGTTAGTATATATTGATGAAAATTCAAAATGTGTGAAATCTTGAACAACTGTTTTCAGAATATATGCGAAAAAAGCACTGGAAAAAATTCTACAGAAGGCACCCCAATAACGCAGACTTCTTGTCCACTTACTTCTGCATCTGGCTATTAGGCAAATGCCAGCGAAGGCCACTTGTTTATATTTACTAACATAGAAACAAATTGACATAAACAAGGTGCAATACAAAAATAATTTTAAATACCCACAGGAACATGATTGTAAACTCGTGTTGATGCATTCTGTGAACACGAGGCGAAGCACGCATATAACGAATGCTACCAAACTTTTTAAGCTTCACAATTAACAAGTTTGAGAAGACAAAATGGCGTCATGTTTGTTTGCTCAAATACAAATAGTGTTATACTCGACGATTTTAAATCCACGATGGTCAGGCCTATATATATGATTATAAGGACTGATGACAGGTTCACTTATAAATGTTAAATATCATTTTGTCAACAATCAATACAGAAACTTTCAGACGGGAAAATATGATGAACATCAATCATGATCAAACGATGAACTGCGTGGCTGCATATAAGTTCTAACATTCGAATATACAGCATTAGCCATTAACAATATTTACACGTGTGCTATTTCACGAGAGACAGACAGACAGACAGTGACAGAAACATAGAGACACACAGAGAGACAGAGATAAATATCTGGAAATTGCCGGGCCTCAAACAATATCAATAAGTACAACTAAATTTAATGAAAGAAAGCAGGTCCAGGCAGAGTGATCTTATTATATCCTGTTTAATTTATCTTTTATCCTGATAAGAGTTACAAACAAAAACTCAGTCGAAAACCACGTTTACTACTTTATCCCAAGTCATCAAACGCTTGATCTTCAGCAAGTGACCATTGTTGTATTAAGTATCACTGAATAAATTAGCCGAATGTGACCTTGAAAAAATTTCGCATATTATAACAAGACTGTGTATGCAATATGGAACCTCGATCGACCGATCGATAGATTTGCCATTAAGTCAGTTTCAATATTTCACTATCCATTGTTTTGCAAAATATAAATTATATTAATTTGTATGTCTCTTATTGTGATTTGTTAATTCATTTTCAATCCTAATTGACTGGTTGTATGGTTTAATATCACCAATTAAGCTTGTCTATCGTTGTCGATCTTTATCTTGATTTGTTCATTGGTAATACATCATAACGACACTGCTGCACTGCGTAAAGTCAACATTTATGAAAACGCATATTTTAGAAATAATGCGACCATAATAATTTTGAGAAAAAAATCATGGCTTTTGGTTTGCGGAAGATTAAGTAGTTGTGATTAACAGCAGTGGTTAAAAAATTCCAGTATTTGATTATTCTTGGGAAGAAACTAAATGTGTAATCAGTGCGTGCATACGGTATTAGTTAGGGATATTAGTTTTTACTGGTTCTTTTTTATTAGATCAAACAGAAAATGCCTATTTTTGTTTTGTGTTTAAGCCTTTGTAATAAAATACTAATCTTTTCTTCCAGTTTACGATACTTTATGGGTTTCCAAGAAAACTTAATAATGAGGTCATACTTCGTGGAATATCTTATATTATGCTTTGAGAATTTCCAGTTGCTGCTGGTATAGTTTTAACGCCATTTTTCAGAACATGATAGGCGATAAATGGTAGCCAGTATATATGGCGGAGGAAGAACTCGAGAAGAACCACCGACCCACGGAAGATACTGGCAAGCTTTGTCAAGTATCCACGATGGCCGATCCCGAGACTCGAATCTACGTATACAGATGTGTGATATCAGTGATCTGTAAAACGAGCGCCTTAGACCACTCGGTCACCTTGCACCAAGGATTTCCAGTTAGAGCGCAGGCAAATTTGTGTCGTTTGACAAGCAGATAAAGTTGCAAAAATGGACAGGTAACTTGTGACCTTGCTTGGACCTGAAATAGCACACGTTAAAAACCTTAGGAAATAACGAGGACATTCAACAGTCTATTCGAACTGGTTAATAAAATCTTGCTATATTGGAGAAAAGATAATAAAATCTGCTTTTTCTACAGAAAGGAAGAAAACAAGTAAAGAATGACAGTGGTATTACTAATTTGGTCACAAATCAACCCTTTAGGACCTGGGGAGCTTTCTACGTGTTCTACTCGAAGATAACAAAAATTTAGAAGTTTCAATCATATCAAATTAAATTTAATAGAGCAAGAATATGTATTATCAACCGGTTTCACCCTGGAATCAAAGTCGAAATTTCCTTTCATTTGCCAGAAAGTAACACAGGTTGAAATACATTAACACGTTAAGTCATTAGAGATTCAGGGAGAAAATATAGCTGGTTACAGTTAATACCCATAACAAGTCAAGCTCATATGCAACAATACCCATGTCAAATATAATTTGCTTGACCCAATTTAGAACCTATAATTTCTCTAGAAGACTAGCAAAAATCTCGAATCTTATACTAATTTGTGGCTGAAAATATCCAGCATACAGTTACCTGTCAACCAATGTATGTCTTGAAACTTGACAGCTGAGCATTGCAAAAAGCTGAAGATTGAATGTCTGCTCATTAACAAATCAATATTGTGCAACTATTTACAAAACAATCAAAAGATTAATAATTTAAAAAAACGTTTTTTACAAACAAAAATGATAATAGAACAATTTTTAAGGTAAACCATATAATGTAGCATAAGTTTACTTTGCTAAAGCTAAGAATGCTAATGCATCTCAACACTGTTGTATGCACTGTCAGTGACATCATGAGAAGGCAGTCAGATGGGCTCATCTTGGGCTTTGTCAGTTTCATATTAATTATAATAAACCCCAGAGTTTATCTCAAATATTTTCCTAATGATTGTCTCATTTTACTTCTGCCACCAGCTTTTAACTGCACATATCCTATTTTCCTATTTGTCTGATTCACTGCACATTGCATGTGCTGTTGACGTGAATACGCTAAAGTCTGTGCACCAGTCTGTCAATTATGTCCATTACTTTGAAAGAAAATAACACCAGTATCTCCATTGTTAGTCTTCATGCTGCAGTGCTGCAGTACTTTCTATACCCATATTCCCATGTCCTCATTATTATTAAAAAAAATTCCTACTCAAAGTTTTATCCTTTCTTGGTTGTAGACCTCATATCCCATCTGGTCAGCATAAAATGTTGAGATTTAATAAATAAAAGTCTAAACAGACAGCTGGCAGATAATGCTGATCACGTTTGACCACAGACAAAATCTGACAGATAAATGCTCATCAACTATCCAGTCTTCCAAGCTTCTACAAAGGAGTTAGAAAGAAGAGGAATTCATCTTTTGAGTGGCCTCCCAAAACAATTGTTATGTGGAATCCTTTGTCTCCCCTGTAAAAATAATTATGGTGACAGGTTCTATTGCTTAAAGGCAAGAGAGGAATCCCAATAATTCAGAATAAAAACTTCTGACATATAGCAACATTGTACTTAAGTTTAAACTGATATCTGATCTAAAACAATTGTAGCACAAGAACTCAACATCATTGCTACTGGGTGTATCAAAAGAGAAAAGTCATGCTATTGACTCATCTTCAAGGGTAAAGTTTTACATATAATGAAATGATGAAATAAAATAACAAGAGTGAAATCAAAGTTTAACAGCTTTTAATCTATTCATGTCTTTAAATAATTATACATTAATGAAAATCATTCTTACAAGATAATGAGGCACCCTTGGCATATCACATTTACCACCAAAAACCAATGTGCGTTAAAACAAACTTTAACAGACTAGTGCAATGTGTTTGAAATGAATTTCACAGTCTCTGTTTCAAAATGAGTATAAAAAAGTGCAACAGGTCAATTGTGCATAATAACAAAGTATATAGTCATGCACACAACTGAAAGTACACATTCTATTTTATTCTTGAATTACAATCAGTAAACCTCTGTACCAGTCTGCATTATTTGGACTGAAAAAAATACATTTAATTTATTAGATTTCTGAAGACAAGTTTGCTCTTCACCAGGTAGATTGGACTGACCAAACATGTTTGCTTTTGGCGAGTGGTCTTTTTTCAGGTCTGGCCACAAGTTGAGTTATTTACAGTATATATATGAATGAGACTACTGTGTTTTAAACAATAAAAAAAACAAAAAACAACCTTAAACCAATCTGCCAATCCTCCCCAATCCTCTAAGTTGCACCCTGAGCTATAATATTCTAAGGTGAGGCAAATAGGAGAGAACCTGACAATGACTCATTTATATACTAATATTTGTCACATGAAACATAAGAAATTCTTAAACCAGCAAATAATAATAATAATAATAATAACAATGGTATTAATAATATTTATGATTAGGCTTTGAGAGACATTCACAGAGATTACACTATCACATTATAACGGTTAATTGTACTTCATAATTTTGAATCAACTGAATAATCATTTTGAAATATTGCATTGTAACTTAAAAGCATAGTAAAATATTATTTAATATCATGCCAAGAATATCATTAATGGGAGAATATTTGTATTCTATTTAGATACACCAATACTATCTGTTTCAATGTGTATTATTTTTAATCAAATATTTATATATATGGAATACGAGAGAGAGAGAGAGAAAATCTGGGAGCCTCTTTAGGAAAGCAATATGTAAATTTATAAATCTATTTGTTAAATTTTTCCCCAAATACCACATACATTTTATGGATTTGCTATTTCCCTTTGGAAAGCTACTTAGTGTAAAAACTGATAGAAAATGTGTAGAATCATCAGGAATATGTTTTGCTTAATTTTCTTGACAACTAAGTATCTACATAAGGTATTGTCCATTTCGAATGGACAGTGAGATAATATCAATTTTTCAAAATAATAATGATATTTAAGATCGTCAATATCACCCTAATTTAAGTAAAATACATTCCAGTGAAAGGGCTACACATCAGCAAAGAGACGAACTAGACAGTATGTACTGTTACACCAAATGAGTTCATTCTTGCTGTGATCAAATAAGAGTCTTTTTTTAAACATTCTTGATATCCTTAAAACATTGAAATGTGCATGAAATTCAAACTCAGAATTATACTAGGGATGAGGAACAAAGGCACTTGTTTCAACTGTAAATAAAATGAAGGTCTTTAATGTGTCAGACCAGCATACTTTGATTGCATGTCTGTATAAAATGGTTCTAAAGCCAATTTTTAACATGGAAAACAAAAGGTATTGTTTTAAATACTGAACACCTACATCACATTAGAATCTTGAAAAATGTCTGATTGGTTCATTGTTTTATGTGCATTCAATGGCACACTGTACGGAACAAATTAAAAAGTGAATATATGTTTACTACAAAGACATGCAGTTCAGCACTTTTTCATTCTTGTCACTAAAACCAATGCTACTTTCAATATTTTCTTAACTTGAATTCCACTACCTGGTTGGAAATTATCATTAAATAAATTGATGTATATTAAAGGAAGACTTCTGATTTATGGGTTTTCAATGTCTTTACAAATTTTAATACTGTCAATTCACTATTTTCATATAGTATCAATATTTGTGGATTTCCATAATTCAAACCAAAAAAATCCTGGAATTGGAGGGGTTAGCTTGAAAACTTGAATTTGTAAAAGTTTTTATCCTTCAAAATGTCTTTGAATCTCTTGACAATGTCTTTGAATTTTTCCCAAAACTCTTTAAATTTATCTTAATGAATATAATGCATTAAAACAGAAAAAACATATCACCTTTTTAGACAAAAAGTTTTGTTATTTTCATATCTTCCAAAGATAATGAATAGATAATTTCATCTAACTGGATACAGTTGGGTGGATCACATCTGATATAGGTAGACAATGTCCCTTTTGGGTGCTGATTAGTTATGTGTCTTTTCTTCAACTTTTGTGCATATTTAAGCAGTGATAATCAAGGAATATGGAGAAAATTTAGATTCAATAAGAAAAAAATATTGCTGGATAACTTTTAAAAGTCCTTGAAATATCTTGAAAAATAACTCTGGGGTAGCATGCATCAGAATGTTGTATGCAACATTATTTCATTGTTACTGCAAATCACAAATTTAAAGACCAAATGAACAATGAGCCTTCTGTGGAAATAATCAGACATCTCCTGATGCTGATGAAACTGTTATTTTTTTGCAAAGCCACATAGACTGATACCCATGAAAGTAAAATCATTTCTCTAAGAATATTTACCAAATCACATTACATTTGGAACATCTCTACTTTTTTCAAATCCAGCCAAACAATAAAATATTGTCTTTCCTGTCTATAATTGATATAGTCAGTGAAAGAAACTCTTACCCATTGCCTTCCTTACCACCTCTGTGCAGCAGCCCATCAACCAGTTGTTTACCAGTAATCAAGGATGCTCAAATTTGTGAAAAAGAGGAGGGTTTAATAGTAATGTGTTCAGAACAGCATTCTCAGCCAAACATAATATACTAAACAATTGACTTCCTCCTTCAAACTCCTAGCATTGTCCCTTACAGAACTCTGCAGCAGCCATGTTTACTGATATAATGTTCTTATCAACACTCAGAACATTGACTTTTTACATATCCAAGTGTAAATAGTAAAAGCATGCTGCAAAAGAAACTGGTAATAGGCTTGAACAGAAACAATCCTTATAATCCCCTAGGTCTAGGATTCTGTCCTAAACATGTCTGGGGATCTTGCTAATTTCTGCAGACTGTGGAAGGCAATGAAAAGACAGATGGTCATCATCATCATCAGCATCTACCATAGCCTTGACCTTGTAATGACAGGAATGTTGGAGTTGGAATAGGAGTTAAAACCTAGCAAATTAGCCATCAACTGCAGCTTTAAAACTGAAAATAATCTTTTCCACATTTGGATCATAGTGTGGTACAAACTGAGGTTTTCACCCCACTCACTGTGGAGGCTGTCTTCATTTGACAATGTCTCCATGTCTGTGTACAACTTATCAAGTGGCATGAAAGATGCAGTCCCCTCATCCCTAGGTGGAGCAGTGCATTTCTCTACTATATACAAGGATAACATCAAGTCAGCCAGTAGTACTGATGGTCAAGCAGCCAACAATATATTTCCCTCAAATGGAAGGTTGGAAGGATGACTGATGGAAGGCTTAATGGTCAGCTCAACTGTCTTGGAATCTGTGCAAGACATCACTGGAAATCTCACAGATTTTTGCAGACTGTGAAAGGCAATAACATGATGGGTGGTCATCTTCATCATCTACAAAGGTCTTGACCTTATAGTGACAGGGATGTGGCTTACAAGAGATCATGGGCAGTCAGATGTAGTTGAAATCCAGTAAATTTCCTCAACTGCAGCTTTAAAACTGAATGTCATCCTTTCTACGTTTGTATCAGCATGCAGTGACAGATCGAGGTTTTCCCTCTACTCACTGTGGAGGTTGCCTTCATTCAATATTGTCTCCATGTCTGTGTATAATAGATCAAGTGGCATGAGTCTCAATGTATGTGTATAACAGATCAAGTGGCATGGAAGACACAATGTCCTTGTCTCTAGGTGCATTTCTCTACTAGATACACTAATAACATTGAGCCTGCCACTTGTACTGCAGGCCAGACAACCAACAATATATATTTCCCTCAGATGGAAAATGAAAAGATGGCTGAAAGGAAGGCTTAAATTCCAGGGGAACTGTCTATTGTCTGGTCAGCTAGGTTGTCAACTGAAAGGTCAGCTGGCCATTAAAATGGATACACTGGTTATGCTGGCACTCATAAGGTTCTAAATAAATTGGATGAGTGGCCAGTATGTAGCATGATCCCTGAATAGAAATGATCTCTGATTGCTACCTGCTAAGCACAGACTGCTAACAGGTTGGACTGGAAGGCAAGCAAATGGAACAGTAGTGTGAGGTGACAATAACAGGTGACAAATATTGGCTAGATTAGTTACATACCCTGGGAACCTGGACTTACAAGCCCAAAATCCATCTTTAGTCATGCAGATGGACTTATGGCCACTGTACTGCCTAAATATGAGTAATAATTTCCACACAAATCCATGCCAGTATCTACCATCTCCTGAACCAATCTCTTCATGTGCAACTGTTGCCTGGAGGCATCCAAAGCCACCAAATTCTCAATCTTATGCTATCTGGAGATTATGGTAGTTGACAGTAATACATGTATGGGAAGAATCTTAGAAGAGGGAGGCATCATTGGAGTATCCCTCCCCAAAAAAAAAACTGCTTGCAAGAGATGATGTTTTCAGGTGAAGACTCAAGATGTCACACTCTGATGACTTTGACTTTGCGATCTTATCTCTTGCCTTCAAATTTTGGTGATATAGAGGACCATGTCCATTTAGACCAAAAGCTAAAAACACTGCATGGTACTGTAGACGTATATTTATTACAAGCAAGGTAGGTCTCATAATCATCCTCACTGATCTTGAACTTTCTGTACTTTGTACACTTCATCATCATTTTCTGAAAAGTCAGTGAATGACAAATAATAAAAATTAACCCCAAAATGTTAACAAATCAACAACTGCATAACTCATAATAAATACAAATGAGAAGATTCAACCAGTGTTTGCAGTACATAATCACAACCTATATGTATGGATGATATAGTGTGTGACTTACCAGGTCAGAAAATGAAGTCTAAGGATATGAAATATATGCCAAACAAGAAAGGTTAACCTGAACTGACAATAATTTACCACACTTTTTTATGGATGCGCAGATGTAAGGATGATCTTGCAGGATTTTGAAAGGCAATGTGAAATGACATTTATCATACTACAGCAAAAAGTTTAAACTAGTAAACAACTTGTTGATGGGTAGCTTCTTAGCAGCAGGAAGAGGAGGTAATGGGTAAGAGTTTCTCAATTTTTGTCAATATGGTCAATGGACAGAAAAGATTACATTTTTGTCATTCCAGGAAGGATGGATTCAAGAGGTACTGGAGTTTTCCCTAACCTTAATGCAATTAGGAAATGTATTCAGTGGAGAAATAAATGAATTCACAATAGTACAGAGCTTGTTCTCCAAATGAATACACCAAAATGGTTACTAATAATGGTGAATAATTCACAGGCACATTTTTGTCCAATACTGGCATCAATCTCTCTATGACGATTATTCATTAAATAAGATTAACATGGAATAATGGAGTAACATCTATTAAAAAGGTTATATTTAAAAAATATCAGATATGGTATGGAAATTTCTATCACAGGTCTGGATAACAAATTTGTAAAGTAAAACTGTTGAATCATTACCATCATTTACATGAAAGTCATAAGCAAGTCATGCACACTGGAGACATGAACAATGTAGTATAATGTACAAAACTAGACTAGATAACATTGGGCATGCTAACTTAGTAGAAAAGGCATATATATTACATCTGTAATGTACAAGCCAAATATGACATGAAAATAATCCACTTTTTCTATTTACCATAAATAATATTTTGTCTGTAACACACTCTGTAATATCACTAAATCTAATGATTATTCCTTCAGTTGGGAGGATGTTGCATATATTTTTGAGGTTCAGTGAAAACATGTTGCTGATAATAAATACTGGTTAAATTACTACATCGATTTGACAATCTTTACTATTTGGGGAAGCATGAGATATAATCAATTATAATTTTTGAACCATAAACATAAATAGAAATGAAATTAAAATTCTATATTAATTTGCCTATATTTCTTTTAGCTAACTAAAAGCTTTTAAAGTTATGAATGTCTTTCTCTGATTACTAAAAGAATTATAGGAAAATAGTTATCTAATATAAAATACCTTTTCTATGCATATAAAGTAATGACATTAAAAATGTGCATAAATTTTGAAAATAATGTGAAGAATTAGACATGTTCTGTTTAATTTTTATGTCCTTTGCAATGTGCATATTTCAGTGCTTTGTAACAGGCATTAAATTTGTTAAATATGACCATATGCTGATTTGAGAATATGCAAATATTGCCCTTAGAAGTTCTATGATAAATCATCCGAGATATCGCATGTTACATATGAGTTCTCTGCCCAGATGTAACATGACATACCATGGCTGCACAATTCATCACTGAACCTCAAAAAAGGGTAACAGTTGTTACATTATGCAGAAAAAATGTGAAATTACCTGGGATTAGAAAAAAGTTATTTTATTCTGACTTGATCTTGAGGCTAACATAAAGATATCCAATGAGATGCAACTGGGAAGGCAAATGTTAAATTTGTAAAAAAATTTGAAGACCAAATGGAGTTTGAAAATAAGGTAAAATAATACACTTGTTTCACTACATAACATATCAATACTTTTTTCCCACTCTTGTGTATGGCTCAGACCACTTATATACTTGCTGCTGATATCTATCACCATTTGAGAAAAAAATGTGTGCACTAAATGACCTAGCATATATGTAGACTACAGATGCAATATACAGCTCTCCCTCGATGACTTGTGCATGACAGAGACTAAAAACATAGACTACAATAAGCAAAGGCATATGTTAACAGGGACATCTGAAAAATGAAGAAGGGGTGCCATCCCAGCAAGACATCAAGAAGACCATAAGGAGGGGGAGGTTTATAATATACTATGGTGGAATACTCGTTTTATAATCACATTAGGAATAATTGTCAATAAACACTTTCTAATGAATTATTTGCTTTTCAGTGTAAATTATCTTTATTTTCAAGATAGCTAATCTCTGAAAGATCATGCAAAACATAACTCCAAGAGGTTTCAACACATAATGTACATGTGTGCCTCATTGTGCACTATGTATTATGTCACTGTTTTTTACACAACAAAACAAGATTCCTTTTCTTCAAAAATTAGAGACATATATTTCATGAGAAAAACAGCAATGCTGAAAAGAGATTTTTAAAACATGTCAACATCAGTGTTGAAACTTGATGTTTAATTCTTGAAAATGGAAGCCATCATTTCAGTGCAAGTAATAGTGAAACTTCTGTTCATCCTTGTGCAAGTCTCTGAGTGCCAATTCAGGAATTTTAAGTTCACTACAAATGTAGGAACTCCATGCTCCATAATGAACCATATCTATCAAAGGTACTCTATTGCTAGATTGCCTTGCTATCTTTGATCACATTTGTGAATGACTAGGATAATTTAAGCTAGTTTAATTGTTACCTGCACAACAATGTTTATAACAGTGTTTGAGTGGTCAACTGAAATGAGTTGACAAGACACACAACTCTAATGCATGTAGGATTTGTCTACCTTTCAACTTTTTTTTGTTCCATTCCTTTTATTTGATTTGATGCAAAAGACATAACTAACAAAATAATACAAAGCAGGTCTGCTTTTAACTGAGCGTAACAATACAACAAATATGTCCACAAATTAGAGATCAAAACACAGTAATTAATTAAGGTTCTCACAGAAATGCCATTGGATATAGCTTGGGTGTAGATTTACATTGTTAGGTTTGAATACAAGAGGGCATATACTGTAGTATTTATGATTACACTGAAACTGAATTAAAATATACAACTAAAACACAAATTTCACTTAACAAACTTATTTCATTGCTATTTATTTCTTAACATGTTGCCACCAATAGGCACTACTAGCAACATTATCATTGAATGAAATTTTATCAAAGATCGTTATCTATAGTCTAATGAGAATTTATGGTAAAAAAAGAATGTATCAAAGTAAAGGATTTATTATAAGCTGAGAACTGACCTATTGCCACTTGTCAATGATGCTGATCAATTAACCAATCAGCAAGTGTAAATTAAACACACCTCCAGACACTGCTTTCATCCACCATTTCCTTCAACAAACTGCTTGTGGGAATAATAAATTATGATAAATGTTTACAAATTTTGCAATGATTTGTTGATTTCTTGATTGAGGAGGGTGAAAAGAAGTCAGTGGGAGCCTTGTAATTCTGACAGTTGATATCCAGATCGTCTCAGTGGAGGAATTAGATTTAATCCACATGTATGATCAGCTGGATATGGAAACTGATGGCAACTGCAACATGTTTGTTTGCATAAAAGTTTAGAAAAGCATGTCCTGTTGATGGCTTGAAGAATAAAACAGAAACTGAAATTTAAAAATATATGTAAATATAAATGTTTCTAGAATATGGGTGAGAAACCCCTAACTTTTGGACTTTGATCTATATTATTTTTCTTGTATAGGAACCACTTAACCCCAGAGTGCATTATTTTAAAGTTTAAAAATTTACACTTTAATGTTGGTTTGTCCCAAAAATAATGATTTATTGTCTCAATCTTTCAGACACTTGAGTAACTCTTTACTTTCTCACTGGGCTGAAGGAGGGGTGGGGATACTATGCAGCGATCAGTGTAAATACCAAGTGTTTCATTAATAATTGTTCTAAAGCAATTGACTTCCAGTTTTTATTTCAGACTTGCCTTCACAAAGATTAAAATTTTTGTCAACAGTTTTACTTGAATAAATAACTGATCTGAATAAGTATTAAATAAATAACTGATCTGAATAAGTATTAAATATGATTTTCATACAATAATATCATTTATTATTCTTTCATGTTCAATTATACTAGAGTCTGAATACCTTATGCTTTTAATAATTTCTCTCAATCCTTACTTATCTTGCAACATATCAATTTAAGGCACCGAGTGGAAATGACACTTACCAGATACAGTATCGATATGTGTGCAGTGAAACAATATAAAATGTATTATTCAAGATGACTACTGCCAACAACTCTAAAAGGTATATATTTTACTGAAAATAGACTGATGTCATGAATCAAAATATTTCAACAAATTTAATCAATTTCACAAGGAAACCAAGTCCATATATGCCAACATAACTGCAGATATGTACTGGCAATGCCCAGGATTCTTCAGTGGTCAGTACAATTTTAGTAAAATCCTGATATACCATATTTTGGTAATGACACTTCCCATATCTCCCCTATATCAGGAGCACTCCTGTACAGTTTTTATGATGCAAACACTGTAATGGGATGGGATAGTGGAATCCTAGAAATTTTAAACATGGTATTAAGAGTTTTTTTCTAGATTTCCCACGTTTGCCTAAGCATCTGCCTTGTTACACCACTGAGCAAGAAAGCAATAAATGTAATTATGTTGGCACTTGGAGTCACATACTGGTACATGTAACAGGAAACTGTCATAATATGTATCTGAGAACATTCAAGCTATAGATCATGGCCCTCACATTGCCTTCCTTCCCAGACTGCAAAATACATGTCTTTCATTGTTTTTGTATAGATGAGCTGGTGTATAAAATCTTTTCCCAGAAGGAGATAAACACATTCTGTATACTGCAAAGATGAAGGTACCATTTGTACTCAGTTATAAGTCATGTCAAACTAAAAAACAACAAAGACCCAGATCTACCAGAGCATGCTGCACTGGCAGATTAGTTTCTATATTGTTTGTTCCACTGATTACTCCTAACAAACTGCACAGACCTGGATCTGTAGGTGCATTACGCACTGGTAGATCTGGGTCTGTGCAGTTTGCAGTTTGACTCATAAGAAAGTATATATGGTAATGACTAGTAATTATTTTTTTTTTACTGTGCCTCATGTCACATAAAAAAGAATATAATTATACATAAATTAGACTTCTCATAAAATGCCTCTTCATTATTACATACCTGCTACAACCTTTGTGGCAATTTGATGCAGACCAGCTTCAGCAATGTACAAATATTTCTCCTTGGCAAATAATGTCAACTATTGTCTCTGCCCTTGCTTTTGTCATCAATATCAAATTTACTCAAGAACAGGGAGCCATGGCATCTCAGTGGTTAGCATGCCAGACTCATAACTGAAAGGGCATAATGAAAGGGTGCAGGTTCGAATCCTACCATTGGACCAGCTTGGGTCAGTCACTGTGGTGTGTCCTTGAGCAAGGCACTTTACTCATATTGCCTCTGTAACAAATAACCTACTTGTGTTGCTGTGCCATAAAACACCAAACCAAACATAATCAGAGACAACAAAAATATATCTTTAATTCTTCAAAAGAAGCCCATACCAAATAAAAAATTAAGCTTATCCCCCAAAAACTGTTGCTCAAGAGTAGATAACTTATGGACAGGTACGACTTTTAAATTAGTATAAAACATTTATTCATACTAAAACACCACAAGCATATATGATCTTTGCTGATGTAAAAATCTATGCTTCTTTTCTTATATACTGTTAATCTTGTCTCCCTTGCAGGACTGATGGATTAAGAAGAAAATGAAGTACACTCCTGCTGACTGCTACAGTGGCTTCAACTATATTCACAGCATCAGGATGACTTACAACTAGTCTAAGCTGGGGGGTTCACAATGCTGAATAAGACAACACCACTGACAACAGGATCAATGCTGATAGTATACAAGATCACATTGCTGACAGCACATTCAAAGTCAATATTAAAAGTTTTTATGTAGTCAGCTGGCTGCTGCCCCCTGTTGTGCTAAATGAGAGAGGCCGAGAATGAAAGATTTGGTATTGGGTGGAGGCCTTAGCTGATATCCATCGAGGCAAAGACTCTTGCTTATTATGTTTGTTGTCTGCAACCTGTAATTATAGATAAAGTGAAAAATTATAAATATTGTGAAAGTTTAAGCCTAAACAAGACATAAACAGAAAACCCTTCATAACACAAGAGTCATCGAGAGATGGCATATTCCGCCATTTCCCATTTAAGTATACTCCGACTGAAAGTACTCATATGGTATAAGACTTAATTTTACTAGGCTGAGGTCAGGTCTCACACAACTTATTATCATTATCCTAATTTACTTGTGAAATGAATGGAAAGTTTGTGTGCCATCTGCTGGTCACTTCATCACATCTAGCAACAAATGAGAAGAAAGCCCCTGGATATATTTAGCTGCTATCTGCCTCAACCTTCCACAATACTTTATTCATCATTAGTTTAAGTACCATATATACTCACTTAGAAGTTGAGTCTAACTGCAAACAACATAGACCCTGATCTGCCATTACATAATGCACCAACAGACTAAGTATATATTGTTTGTTCCACTGATTACTCTTAACAAAGTGCATAGACCCAAATCTGCCATCACATTATGTGGTAGCAGATCTGGGTCTGTGCAGTCTCCACTTATAAGCAAGTATATATGGTAGTTTACAGTCCAATTATACTGCCCACTGGGATTAGGCAAGTTGTATGTCACAAGCGAGAATATTACTCTGATCACAGTCATTGGTCTACATACTGCCAGTTGCAATCCAATTTCGGCAAGTATCCATTTTATGCCACACTCAATCATTGTTTGGAGTAATTGTTTTATTATACTAGTCACAATTTTTCTATCTGAAAACAATTAAGAACATCAAAGCAACATATTCTACATTTAAAATATTCTGAATATATTAGGAATGGTATATGCATTTTCTTCTTTAAGAGAAACAACAAATATCAATCTTATATTTTTGAAAACTTGAATTTACAGAGAGAAAAGAAATAAATTAACAAAATTTTTGTCACATAATAATATCAGTTTTACCACGCAAAAAGAGGTCAAAAATTGTGTTATATATAGAGTTTTCAAGTAGGACTTTTTGATCAAAAATACACAAACTAACCTAGAGTGACAATGTTATGTATATATCCCAGTTATATTTTGCTCAGGTACACAATGACATCCAATTGGTCTTGCTGAGTTTTATTAGAAACTATCAGATATGGTCAAACGTTTTATGATTGTTTTGCTTAATCTTTTTTTTTCCTTTGCAGTATTTCCATTATTCTAATATTACTTAAATACACTTGGTCCAACACTCTTAACTACTTTTCCTACATTCTGTTTCTGAGAAGAAAAAAAAATGTCACGGGTGGAAAATTCCAAGTATCAAGCTGTATACAAATGACTTGACATGTGTACCAAATTTAATTGAAATACCTTGAACTGATTTACGGGCTGACAGATAGATGGGTACAGAGATAGCTATATCCCCATTATTACAGACCAGGGAATAACAATATCCGAATCTATTAAATTAAGAGGGTTTTCAAATAGAAATTCATAACAGCTTCATTATGTATTAAAGTAATTCACCTAGTCACTCTCTGCAACAAATGAAGCTTGATAATACATAATCCTCAAGATGGCTTTGATAAGTGCGAAGGAACAAAATGTTCCTCCACATTCCTACCTTAACCAATAACAATCATAAATCATTTTCTTATGTCTATAAATAAAACATGGTGTTTACTCACAAACATGAAACCCCTCACCAAAGGAGTGCATTTTTAGTAAATGACAATGTACAGACTGGTATGGAAGCAACAGGAGTTAGGAGTGTTGAAAAGAGATGTGTGATGACAGCCCACCCTTGCTAGTCTAGAAAGAACCGAATACCTACTAGCTGCGAGTCTAAACTAAGGTTACTGTCATCATATAGAGAGGAAAGAAACATTACTACAATATATGCTGCTCTTTATAATGATTCCACATACAGCACTAAGTTTCAATAGTGTAAGTCAAAACAAAGTCTAATTAGATGTCATGGGGTTAAATTGTAGAGGCTGTATCAAGCAAATGGCTGAAAACACAAACATCACTCAAGCTTAAAAATAGGTCAAAGTTACCTAGTTTTGGTAAGACCTGGTTGCTCTTCTTGAGATTGATCCAGACATCGATTTTCATGTGTAGGTTAAACAGGGTCCAATATACTAATGTACCAAAATAATAGCTCAAAATAAAAGAGCCACTCAACCCTGACATATAGATCACATTGATCTACTTTTGCAATGGATGAGACACATCCACATGCCAATTTTGAACAAAACAGGTGAAATAGGATTCAAAATACTTGAATGTAATGAGTGGATAGCTAAAAATACAAAAGTAATTCAAGTGTCAAAATTAGGTCACAATTACATATTTGTTTATTATGGATTATGGTTGTGTTACTCTTTCTGACATCCATCCACATGCCAATTTTCATTAGTGTTGACAGAATAGGGTCCAAAATAATGTGAACATAGACATAATACCAAATCCACTTATGTGTGAAAACTGGGTCATAGTGACCCAGTTTTTGTATGACTGAGTTACTTATTTACATGTATGTACACACTACATTTCACAAATGTAGGTGAAATAGGTCCAAGACGTTGAGGGTATGTATGTGTGAGAGAATAACTAACAGCTCAAAATACAAGAGTGCTTCTGGAATATTTACAGATTGGTCATATACCATAGCCACACTACATGCTTGAAACAAGTACAGTATCTGGATAAATTCTATAATGCTGAAGTTAACCATAATAAGTATACACTGACAATATCACAATGTCCCCTTAACCCATTTCTAACATACAGAGGATGTAGCTCCCATGACTATATTGGTAGTTCTCCAGTTCTGGAGATGCATTTAACACTCTCAATACGACTGCACTGAATAAAGCAGATTTTTAGATGTGTGAGCCTAACTTAACCTTTAATGTTATTTGGTAACAAGGCATCAGACATAGTTCTAAGTTCCAAGAATTGTTTTTCAGTTCAATAACTTCTGAAGGACATCATGGAAAATAATCAAATTTGGTACTAGGCTCTTTTTTAAGAAGACCAAAGTTAAGTAACATTTTCACAAGTTTCCAGATTTTTGTTTTACACAGCTATATACAGTAAATTCCCAATTCAGGCATATATGACTTACCCGCATCTTGCGTTTATGTGAGTCAATATTAACACACAAGCAGAAAAATCACCCCTGCATCAATCACATATATAAACAAAAGCACAGCAAGGTTTGCCAAGCAGGAATTGCCATTTTTTATGTGTTCAGCCAGGATGAAGATTCAGCTCCCCATTGATGGATAGACTGTAGTCAAATGAATTTGATATATGTGAGGTTTCACAGGAATGTAAAGAGTAAATATGGGGTTTACTGTATCCACTGCTTTTACTTAAATTCTGGCTCTTCTATTGCATCATACTGGCATGGGCATATTATTGTGCAGGTTGAATACAGCCTAAGTCCTTTTACAAAATTCTGCAACTGCACATCCAACCCTCACCTCTTTGAAAAAAATCATTTTGATGCTCCAAGATAAACTGTTTTTAATGTTTATAACATGTGAACAAAATCCTTGTATCAAAATGATCTAAAGTGAAGACTATGGCAAAGACAATATACCAAACCACACACCACAGTGAAAATGGGTGTATCAAATTAAAAAATTGATATAGTGCAGAAACACTGCTCTAAGTTTCTGAAGAAAAACCTTTTTGAGACACCTAGTTGCATGGCTACTCTTTAACAAGTAAATGTGTGTGTGTGTGTGTGTGTGTGTGTGTGTGTGTGTGTGTGTGTGTGTGTGTGTGTGTGTGTGTGTGTGTTTATAATTTGCAAACTCTTGCAACACATTTTCATTTCTTCATGGAGACTGGTGTTATTCTTATTAAATTGAATTTTTTATTATCTGTACACAATAGTGTTGGAATGTTGTGAAATTCTTAATCTGTCCAGCTTGTATGAGTAAATAATAAAGCATCGGGATTTGCAATGGTGAGTCATCATAATGCCATAAGTAGAATATTGCTTTTATATAACAATATGAACAGAAATAATTTAACGAATTTATTTATTCCATTATCTAAATTATTTTGGCAGTATATAACCATATTCTAAAATGATATCATCCATTTCAATTAAATTATTTAAGTGAATATGCTTGCTGGTTACAATATATGTAAACCATAAGCTCATAAGATGGTGTATGATACAGACTGCATTATTTTCACCTATACAGATCAAAGAACAGAAGAACTTATGCAGGGGGCTTGTGCCCATCATCTGTTTATTTCAGATCACAAAACTGTATTGGCTCTTTCCAGAAATATTTCCCCAAAAATCACAATTGTGTCCATATATTTGTAAAATTTAATATAAAAACATTCAAAGAAGATACATTAAGCTGTGATAAAAAAAGGAAAACTTTGAAATACCCAATTATTAAATGTATAAAAAAAATAGTCATTTTTTTGGTATATGCAGCTTTAGTGTTAGTACCATATTTACATTTTCACGAAAGTACTGTGACAGTATGTAGCAGGTCCTGAATGAAAATAGTGCTGATCTAACCTCCAACACGGCAACCATAGTGATCATCTAAAGTTTTGTTAGCGCTACTCCTCTTCAAAGAATTACACATTGATGTGGGTTTTCCCAAAACACCAATTGCAATATTTAATTAGTCTGAATAAAAATGATACAGACCTGACTACCAAGATGTCCATGATCTATAGTAATTAAATTTGAAAACCAAACCTTCTTGACCTTTGGGTCACGTCCATGGTCTCTGCTTGCATTTTGTACTTAACTGGGCTTATGTGTACAGTGACTTGCACATATTCCAATGAATTTTAAACACACTTTATATTTTGTTGTCTTCAGAAAAACAAGTTGTTAGCATGAAATAGAGGTCCTGTTTTGTTGTTTTCTTTAATCTCCAATAAAGATAGAAGATCGGTCAGTATGAAGCGTGCATAATATTTTAGCATTGGTGATTTTAGTACTTTAATGATTTAATGACAGAACTTACAAGGAAATTAGTAGTTATCCCTGGCTTGAACTGTCTCAGTAATTTTGAGAACATATCCACCACTGCCATACATAAACATTATCAGTTATCAGCAAATGCTGTGTCAAGGCCCATCCCCACACAATGGCAGAGTCTTAATTTCCTCCTGTACATAGTAATGTTTCCGATGAAGCACTACTATCAAGTATCAATAATCTGAGTGTGTATCATCATCACCATGGGAACTATCACAATTCAACGATGCATTAATATAATCTGATGTATTTTAGCTGACACAAATTTATGCCATTAAAATAACTGATAATGGTGATCATTACTGAAACAGGCTGACTTCAATGAATTTGTTCCCATTTACTGCATCATATTAAAAGGGTTGTTGGATAAACAGATACTGAATAAACAAGTTAGACCATACTGTGCTACCTTCATTTACATGAATTTAGAGTCATGCTCACTAGTCTGCTGGACACATGAACTATTATCAAAACCATATTGTGTTATATTTACTTACTTGTATTTTATGTTATGCTCATTATACCAGGTCTTTTACTTAATTAATACATAGATGAAGACTATCCACATCATGGCTGATGTGGTTTTGATACATTTCTATAGGGTTGAACTATTACCTAAGGTTGGTGGGGATGAAGGTATAGAAATTTGGAGGGATATATGTCAGTAAGTTACCTTGTTATGCTGCTCTATGTGAGGCAGACAGAGCTTTGTGCTTGATTGCCTGGAGGTAGGAAAAGCAGGGTACATGCATTCAAAAAAGGCAAGAACGCAAAATTAATATATGTAAGAAAGTAAACATAATTTTCTATCCAGCAACAAAACAACTCAATGAAAATGCATAAATTCAGTGTCCTCTCTCTCACTGAAAATATCAGTTTTAACAAAAGAATGGTCAAAACTTATTAACGTTTTCTTTGAGAAAGACAAGCTGCAAACCAAAATAGACTAAAAGATGGTAAGTTTGAAATGGCATAAGAAAATTGAAGTCTTATTGCAAGCTGGTAGTCAAACTATCAATACTACCATAATTACCTTGCACCCAACTGGAAACAGCATAAATTTATGAAGATATGCCATCACATAATGCATTAACAGTCTGACAAACAGATACCATATTTACCAATATATTCCTTACAAACAACTGTAAACACTGGAAATCCATGGAAATATGTTCCCACATAATGTATTAACATTCAGATTATCAAGACTACCATATTTACCCATATATACTTTACACCCAACTGCAAACAGGTTAGATCCATTGAGTAATGCTGTCACACAATGCACAAGAGGATCAGACTAGTCCCTGGTACTAATTTGAGATCAAAGACTGAACAATCCAAATCTGCTATATTTACAGTCATGTATGGGTTTCTATGACAGATAAAATGGATGCAACAATGTCTGCTTCTAAATCATGGTCAGAGGATCAAAAGCAGTCTACTTAAGTGTTGAAATGAAACCAATCATGCTGACCAACCCAGAGCATAGTGCTTAAAAGAAAGAAGACATCCAAGTGAGTCTGAGATGACACCTTGCTGACATTTGCCTAAAACAGCCGATGCAAAATTAAGTGACCTAGAAATATGGGTAAATATGATACTAACTTAGTTTCTTCAACATCAATTGATTAGTTACAAAACAACTGTTTGAAAGGTTCTTCTATTTTTAACTCTGGTTGTAAAGACAATTGAGTTTATGATATGGTCCTACCTCTGTCATGTCATTAATCCATCATTCATAAAATCTGTCTTGTCATTCATCAATCAAATATGTCATGTCATTCATCCATCACTCATAAATCTGTCATGTCATTCATCCATCACTCTTCAAATCTGTCATGTCATGCATCCATCATTCATCAAATCTGTCATGTCATTCATTCATTATTCATCAAATGTTACTATTTTCAAACATCTCAAAAACCACTGACCAATTTCAACCAAGCTTGTTAAACAGCATCTTGGCATAAAGACCTTTCACACTGATACATAAATTAAATTTCAACATTTTTTGCTAAGCAGATTTTGAGAGACTGCTTGAAGCACTTCCTATTCAGAAATGGCAGTCATATTGGATGGTAGATGAGCATTTTAAAAGATTTTCATTTAAGGATGCTCTCTAACAAATATTATTAAATTCTGTTGAGAGGTATTTAAGAAATTATTTAATGGTTTTTTCACTGTAGTAACAATTGTCATATTGGATCACAAATTGAGCATTATTTTGGACAAATCTAAAAAGCAATCATGCCAATATGTGTCCTATTAAATTTTGATAGTTGTGTTAAGTGACTCCTGGGAAAAGTCCTTGAAAGATGTATCTAATTTTGGCAAGGGTAGAAATATTGGATGGTGGTTCAGCTTCATTTGTAAAAAATATGTGCGTGGGTATGTGAGAAAGCTTGCCAGTAGCTTCTCGTGGGTCGGTGGTTCTTCCCGGGGTTTTCTCGGGTTCTTCCTCCACCATTTATACTGGGTGCCATGTATAGCCTATCTTGTGCTGAAAAATGGCGTTAAACCTTACAACAACAACAACAACAAAATTCATGTGAATGTCTTAATACAAGAATGTTTTCTGTCAAAGTTGGTAATATTCTTTGAGTGGATATTGAGAACTGGATGTCAAAGTTTTTCCTTTTTAACACTGTGGACATCCTTGTGGGCATGGCATAATTTATTTGCATAATTTATTTTGTCAGTTTGGTCAATCCTCTGAGTGGATTTTGTCCAGCAATTGTTGAAAGGTTTTTAAATTTTTGATAATGGTATCCATCTCAGATTGTGTACCAGCATCATTTGTACACATCTGAATGGCATTTATGCCAGAATAACCCGTGCCAACTATATGGTATAAACTGACCCAGTGGTGTCTGAGAAAATAAAATGGTAAATATTCATGGATGACACACAAACAAGGCAGGACCATTCCATAATTTGCCCATTAATGGCCTCATGTCCAGGTGTACTACAAGAAATTATAGAGAGAACACTGATTTTTCTAACATCTAGCAAGATGATATAGGTAGAAATTAGCTGATCACTATAAAAGAGTATGTTATTAATTATAACTGGGTCAATTTATTTAATTCAATTTAATAATTTAAAATTATATATATATATATATATATGCATTATATCAATTAATATCTACATGGATATATCATTAAGAAAAAGTCTTTCAAGTGATTACAATTATATCACATATTATAAAAATGTATCAAGTTTTATAGACAAAATTTATTATTGGCTACTGTTAATATCTTTGTCATTTATCTTCGGAAGAACTATAAAAGAAAATTTTAATCTCGGTAAAAATGTTATTGAAAATATTAAATGAGTAAGAAATCAATAATGTGATGTTCTAAAATGACTATATATACACACACAGCTGAATCACATCAAAACACTGCAGATAAATATACCACTTGTTTATGTCTGGTTTATTACTTAGAATATGTCAACATCACCATCATTAGTCTATGAAAATACAAACAACAGCATGCATTTAATATTTTCCATCTACATGTGTAAATTGCTATGACATTTATTTTAGAAAATAAGGTACATGAAACAATATACTATGATTAGGTTAAGTGTTCAATCTTGAGATTTCATGTATCTAAAACACTAAATTCTTAATGAAACTCTGAATTAGATGTTCAATGTGAGCTATGTAATTTCTTATTTTTAAGAGTTTCAGTCAGAATGTTTTCATTAGAAAGTTTGTGGAATGTCTAACAAATTTTGTATGACTTTTCATGTATAATTTTGTATGACTTTTCATGTATAATTTTCTTTTATAAAAATAACAATGAATGTCTAAATTATCATGACAAGTACTCTAGGTCTACCAGTAAATCATTTTGTCCTTAGCAACTCCTTTTACTATAATGGTCCCACACTATAACTATATGCAGGTCATCCATTAAAGATTAGTAATATTGGTCATGTTGACTAATACTAACATACACTATATGGAATATTATTCAACCAGTATAACAAGATTCACAAGATTCCCAATGATGTCGGTTTTCTAACAGGGTCCATGTTAAAACCAGATGCTTTGAAGTGTGGAATAGTTGATTGTATTGTCTATTACATTTTGTTCATGAAATACAGTCAAATTTCAATTTTCTGGTTCCACTGGGAGACATGGATTTTGTCTGGGTAATTTATAACATGTAAATAGCATACATTCATACAGAGTAAGATGTATTTGTGAAGGACACTTCAATTGTCTGTATCATCAAAAAAATCAGAAGAAATGGCATGTGAATAATCAAAGTTTAACTGGACAGAATAAAGTTTTGTCAGTTAATAAATTTATGGTACAAGATACAATTTTTAAATCAAATTTTATGATAAATTAATATTCTTTTAAAAGCAAACATTAATTTAATTGAGATTTTAATTAAAATGAATGTCAGTTTAAAATATGTAGAGAAAAAAAAGTATCGAAATTAAACAATCACCTGTCTACTTCATGTCTTCATTCTTACATTAACTTGTAAAACTAGACTGTTATACAAATGATTATTACCAATTTTCACAAAATAAATTTTAACTTTCAACTAATTTCAAGAACAGTTCCATGTACACATATTAGATGCCATAAAGAGAACATCAAAGTATAGGAACACAACTATATACTCATTCATTTGCATGTACTATTTAAATTTGAATTATTTTCATGTGGAAGATTCTGGTTATACTCAACTTAAAACATATCCAGTTAATAATGCATGCACATACACTGTCATATTTCCAAACACCAAAATTCACAAGACAAAAGCAACTAATCAACTATAATAAGTAAATAAATTCTACAAAGAAAACAAATAAGCCAACAGGTGAAGATTATTCACAAGTTGCAAATAGCTGTATGCCCTATTTTTTTACAAACTGGAACAATAACAAATTTTGTTTTAAGGAAAATACATCAGCCCTCAAACCAGTATTGGTATATTGGTAGCTATACCAATACAACTTGGCGGTGGGGGAGGGGAGATTGATTTACTGGATAAAGTTAAGTCAGTATATCATAATTCTGGATGTGAATTACAATAAAAAATATAAATTACATCCCCAGAATAACTTTAAAATTACAAACTACATTGCCCCCCCCCTCAAAACACTCTCATGATAGGCCATTTCTCTTATTGCATGCCAATTCATCCCTCATCAAATTTTGTAAAAGTATTTATATGTAATTTACCAGTTTAACACCTTTATGGGAGACCACCTGTATTATAAGGCCACCTCTTTCTTGTGGTAAGGGTATATTTGTATAAACAATGCCACTGTATGTTAGCATACAAGGTAAAAAAAAGTATTTGCAGAGATTTTTGAATATTAACCTTTATGAAGTTCATAAATTGACTAGTCTACCAACTATAATTTCTAAAAGTTGTCTTTATCCTACTTTGCTGGAATTTTGACAAAGTAGAAGTCAAGATGATGATGTTTTTAATACCTTTACTGATAAAGAAATCAATGTTGTTAAATTAAGGCTGATTTCTGTAGGGATCTTTGACAGAGCATAGAGTCAAAGTCTGATTTTCAGGCCTTCTGTTTCAAGTCAAGTTCCCTGACCATTATTTCACTACTAACTTTGCTAAATCCACAATGAAAGCAGTGACCTGACATTTGTTCTTCAAAAGTAAAATTTCAATCAGCATCATACTACCAAACCTTTCATGGATTCGAACCAAATTTCATTTTCTATTTATACAAGGTTCTAAGGAAATTGGCCTAGTAGTGTTAAAATAGATTTGCAGAAATCTGCTAAATCTACTTAAACTCAGATGTAGAGGGGCCATGGTAGCTTCGATAGTAGAGTATCTGACTTGTAATCTACGGGTTGCAGGTTTGATACCTGCATGTGCCAGCCATTGTCAGCTGCCTTGCAATGTGTTTGCAAGAACCACTCAGCTCTCATTTCCTTTGCAGGACATAGCCAAATAAAGTGCAGAACCAACTAACCTACCATCAGCACCAACATTAATTTCATGTGTAGTTTATGTGTATATGTCTGGTAGGCAATTAGACCAAATATAATTAAGATATGGATTAAAGCCCATTGTACAATTATGTTTTCTCATCAGAATTTCATCATTTCATAATGTTGTTTCCACACATACCATATATACTCACTTATAAGTCAAGTTAAACTGCCAACAACAAAGCTTATGATCTACCATAGCATAATGTGTTTGCAGATCAGGGTCTATGTTGTTTGTTATACTGATTACTCCTAATAAACTGCACAGACACTGATCGGCTGGTGCATTATGCAATGGCAGATATGGGTTTGTGCAGTTTTGTAGTTTTAGACTCAACTTGTAATCAAATATATATGGTATCAGCTGTTTTGGTGTGCTGTAATTGTGCATACAAAAAATCCAAAGTGCTTTTAAATCAAGAAAAAACCAGAACTGCTGAATGAACATCAGTTCAGTGTACCTCTTCTTGGGAGTTGAACAGTGTGCAAGCGGCTGCAATCTTAAGATTATTTCTTTATGGAAGAAGCCTAAGTCCACTACCTCACTATGGATAAAAAAGAAATCTTTTACTTAGCCAAATTATGTAATAGTAAAATGTTCTTCTTTGAAGTATTGTGTACAGCGTGTTGGATGGTAAAGATTTGTTTAATTAATGGTGTTCCAGGGATTATGCAAACAGAATTTGTAAGACTGTAATGGCACAGTCCATATGGACAAAAGTGTACCACTGAATGAATACAGATGTTTGAATCGATGGATACAATGAAGAAAGTTATTTTTGTTCTATATATATTTCAAAATATGTTCCTGAAATCTACTGTTCATTGAGGAAACAAGAAACATAACTCAAGTCTATAAATTTTGCAAACTTTTCAAAAGACTGATTGAAGGTTTGTCTAACAGAAAATAAATTTCCAATGCCAAATAAAAAATAAACTTTATAGTGTGTATAGTTTCAAAATATTCACAAAGTGAGCATGCTATGTCTCTGGTCCAAAAATACTTTTGAAAGAACATATGCTACTTATGACAAAAAATTGTATAACTGTTGTGAAATCCATTTGAAATGTCCCATGGTCATCTGACCTGAGAAAATGTTTTTAGTTCATTCAAGTCTGTGGACTTCTCTGTGACTGATTAATAACAAACACCTTTTCTGCCTGTGCTCTCATTTTTTTTTTCACTGCCATGACAAATTCTCCATAGCCCAAACTTGAAATGAAAGTGTAATGGATGGGTCTTATCTAATACTCAGTATTAAATAACAAATAATCTGCAACTCCAGATGAGTAATATTCATACACAAATCTGAAAAGTTTGTTTTAAATCACTTTTATCTCTTTTTTGTGTTAGAAGTCATTCTACAATTTTATTGAAGAAGAAAATAAAAAGATAATCTTCAGATTTATTGACCCTGTTCTAGGCTTCAGCTCCACAACCTGGCTCTAACAAGAACAAAGGCTGGGTTAAATCTGACTGGTAAAATGGGTAAATATCATTAGTAGAACAATCCTAACAACTGCCTTGTTAAAGAAAATTCAGAAAAAGAAACACTGAAATTAACTGTAGCTATTTCTTATTATTGAATTCCAACAAAACTAAGGCTGCAATGTTTACCAAAATTTCTAAACATATACACAATTTACAATAACCAAAATGATGCATTTTTAATTGCAACAATTAGAAAATCAATTTTACCCATCAACCCATTAGACTTAATGAACAGCTGACTGCTGTTATAATGTGTATGCTGTTCCTCACTAAACTTTTGACTATTACATTTGTTTCATGTCTCTTAGCACTTATTATGACAGGATTCAGTATGCAAGATATGTCTTTGCTGGATATATCTGACTTTTGAGGTAAAACAACCCTAGGATCACCATAATACTGTTTTCTACTGATTGATAAATCAATAAATATCTGTGAGAAGAATTATTTTGTGGACATGTGCATGGGATGCTTTTGTAGGAGTTACACCGAGTTAGAAATTGATTGGTGGATTAGAAACTTGCAATGGTGTTTCTTTAAAATATGTTGCTAATCAAAGGTTCTGTTAACAAACATATTTTTCAAAGGTAAATGATGTAGTTAAAATAAACGTTTTAAAGCATGATATACAAAATCAACTTGATGAGGACTGTTCTGTAATGTGAGGTACAACCACTTCTTGCCTACTTTAGTTTTTCCAAAGCAATGCCATTAAGAAAAAAAAATTAAACACAAAAATTCTATTAAACTGTCATCTTATGAAGAGACATAGCAATATATTATTTAACTGGAATGGGTAGTTCCTGTATCACTGACAGCCATGTACATATTTGTTTACATATATACCATTTCTGTAAATGTTTATGGCATTAAATTAAACTAAGCCTTTTACCTGTGTAAACATTGCAGCCTTATACAAAACAACAGAACTAAATCAGAAATCTTTTTGTTAATTATACAAGGTTTAGTCACTAAGTTCATTAGGTTCAAAAATGCATGCATTTTGAATAATGCATAATACTGAGATATTACATCATGCATCATGGCAGGTGTTTGAATACGGGATGATCGGATGTCTGAGGGTGCTGTCCTGAGATGTAACCGTAAAAACTTGAATCTCAAATTCCTAAATAAAAATATAATGAATAATTGGAAATCTTCTACATTCAAAAGCAAAAACTCATTAAAACCCATGGAAATGCATATACGATGTTAACAAATATATGAAAAAATTGATCATCATAACTGAATACTGTCACATGGCCCATTGGTGTCATTAACATCTCAAGGCAAAAGCATAATCTCTGTATAAGGATAGAAAAATCCAAAGATCTTCCACTTGTACAGAATGGAAATATTATAGGAATTCCAGATTTTTTTTATTTTCTGTAATAAATTCTATAAAACAGATGAAACTTTTTTTATGCTCCCCTGCCAAACCAATTTTTCTTCTGCTCCAGTCTGCTGGACATGTGATTGTTACTTGCCCAGAATGAATGTATGCATTATATACACCTGCAAGACATTGTTCAATGTTTCATGATTCCTTTTCATGATACCTCTTTTACTGCAAATAGGAAACTAGGTAAAGCAAAAATATAAAAAAGTTAAAGAGCTGAACAAATGATGGAAAATTCTACATTACAGTCTTAAATGCTAATTACTGTTTATTGTTGCTTGTGCATTTAACTGCCAGATCTATTCTAAAACCAAAAAATCAGGTGGAAATTCCCCATTTCATTTCAGAACAATGGATAGGTGACCATCAGACTATGAAACCACTTTGATTACCCTAGTTATTAAAAGGATTATCTGACAGTGTTTCATTGGGAAGCACAAAAAAAAACAGTAGACAAATTCCATAGCTCATGATCATGCAGTTCCTTCAACAAAGTGGTCAACCTGTCCATTATGCAAGTCTCATAAGATCTCATCATCTCAGTTTGATTAAAATGCAAATATCCTCTTGATACTATGGCCCTCACCTTAACAGATTACTAATATCTCACCTCTGTATGCGTTTCAGTCTCAGCTTGATCAGTGTGGGTATTCCCGGTTTCATCCTCTACCAAAATATACTGGTCACCAATATATAATCTATCATGTGCTGAAAAGATGGCATTCAACCCATGAAACCAGAAACTACAACCCCTGATGCCTTCATTCAGTGTTCAGGACAACAGATTTAAAAATAACTGTATTCCAAGATTGTGACAAACAACACCAATGGCATCAGTGCAGAAATAAAGGTCAGTGGACAGAAGCTGGAAAGAGTCACAAGCTTCAAGTACTTGGGATCAATTATCACAGATGAGGGTTCCAAACCAGAACTACTTTGCAGGATTGCCCAGATAACAGCAGCAATAACAAGGTTGAGACCAATATGGAAAGATACCAACATTGCTTTTTTGGTTCCAAAATAAGGTTGATGTGCTCGATTGTCATATCCATCTTTCTGTATGCTTGTGAAACATGGATGTTCACATCAGATCTACAAAGAAGGATTCAAACCTTCAAAATGAGATGCTACCGCAAGATCTTGGGAATCTGATACATTGACCATGTAACCAACGAAGAAGTCCACAACAGGATCCAACGAGCCATCGGATCCTATGAAGACCTCTTGACCACTGGAAGAAAGCGCAAACTGAAGTGGTACGGTCATGCCTCAAGATCATCTGGACTGGCAAAAACAATCTTGCAAGGCACAGTGCGAGGGTGCAGAAGAAGAGGCAGACAGAAAAAGATGTGGGAAGACAACATTAAGGAGTGGACAGGCATGGGATTTGAAGATTCCCAAAGGGCAGTAGAGAACAGGGAAAGATGGAGAGAATTGGTTGTAAAGTCAACTGTGGTGCCACAACGACCTCTTAGGTTAAGGGATTGATGATGATGATGATGATGTATTCCAGGATTACATTCCTCCTAAAAAGTTTCAGTGATTTCGCTAAACTGCAGATTCTGGTGAATCCATGCCATATCTGAAGCTGTAGTGTCAAGATTGTTCCAAGCAATTTTTTACAAGAAAATATTATTCAGAATTTCAAGATAATTTGAAGAGACATCTATTATTTACATGATACATTCTGTTGTCACATACAATTTGTACAATATGAAAAAAACTTTATATGAGAACTTACTCCAATCAGCAGGTATATACATTATTATAATCTGCCAAATTTTAATCATTTTGTCAATCAATTTCTAGTAATGATTTAGACTTGCTGGGCTGACTTTGTCATTTCCATTCAAGCATATGAAACAACATGATATCTGCCATGGCTTGCAAACTTGCCCTGAGTTTACAAAACTTAAAGTCTATTATATCATTTAAGTATACTCAAAGGTTAACTTTGGGTCAGTTACTTTACATCTGTACATTTATCACCAATAAGACTGACAATTAGTTTTAAAAACAAAGATAACCACAACCTGAATTCGTTATTTGTAACAAAAACCCACAGAAACATTATTATGCCAGTGTTTCCTATTGGCAAACAACTTGACATAATGCAACCCGTCTACATAATCCACTTAATACCAGCGCATAACTTTCCAGGCATGTCAATACACAGTCCTGACAAAATTATATTATTTCCCATACAAGATATTGAGGAAAAGTGAAAATTTTCATTAGCACATAATTATGTGAATGGAGAAAAAGTATTTTATACTAAGTAATTATATTTTAATGTCCAGATATTTACACTGATGATGGTATAAGAACTGCAACATACTGAATGATATAACAGTGAGGGATCACTGCATTTTAAATTAAAGAAGCAACCTGCATAGCCTTCTGGTTGGCATGGTATAATCTCAGTATCAATGGATCATGGGTTTGAGCAAATCCATGAACACGAGAATTATTTTGTGACCTCCAAGCTTGTATGTAAGTTTTGTGTGTGTGTGTGTGTGTCTGTGTGTGTCTGTGTGTGTGTGTATGTGTGTGCCTTCTACTTACTTTATTGCATCAAAGTGGAGTTCTTTACTCTCACCACTGGATCCTGAGATAGGTCGGTGAACTGGGGCAAGGGAACTATCCACTGCAGTGCCAGGACTGCCATACTTGTCTACACCAGTGCCACCTATCTCTCCACCCCATGCTGATCTCAAACCACTTTTGCCATGTAATGGACTGTAGAAGAAAAACATTGTGGGTAGGTCCATTGTCAAAATTCATAAGTCTCATGGTATCTAGTTCAAAACATTTAATAAATTTTTAATATATAGCTTTGCAAACTGTGAGCAATTGTGAACCATCAACTTCAGCACAAAAACTGAAGAAATAGTTTCCATAATTCTGTTTTATTTAACACGAATTGCTGGTTTACTATGAAAATATAAGGTATTCATGCTTGATAAAATCTAAAGTACATGTCATACAGGTCATATGCCTATGTTATACCGACTATTTCAGCTATAGGTATCACTGTTTAGAAATACATTACTTACATCTTTAAATGGCAATTATTCAGTTTATTTCACTTGCTCATCTTATATATAAACACCCACATTTGTCTTTCATTCTGTGTGTAATGCTTACCAAACAAGAGGTCATGAGTTCAAAACTTGCTGTGGCATCCCAATTTTTTTTTCTACTTTTTTGTATTTTTATGTTCTCACTTTCTTTTAAATTCATTTATCCCAATTTTTTTTATTTTTACTATTTTTTAAAATTCCTGTCCTAGGATTGGCAATTAACCTGGTCAATCAACATTCCTTCCAGGATCTACATATAACTATATAACATCCCCAAAGGAAATACAACAAACTCAGTGTAAAAAGTATGTAGAGAATTTTAGATGAGGCCAAACAAGAGGTGTGATCCTGTGTAATCTGGATTGAATGTCCCAATCCATGACATTAGAATGAAAGTGACACACATTGGAAAAATTTTACCACCTTGCATTGGTAATGATTAGACCAGATGTCCTTTTTTTTGCCCAGTTCAGCACCCAGCCAGAAGTTTTGTGATGACAACTAAAATGCAGATCACTCAAAAATCAAGAATGAAATTGGCAAAACTCTATTAGTGAACAATTTTAAATTGACAATTAACATTCTATTTAAGATCAATAAAGGCACCTACATGACCACACTGATGTAAACTTTAGGCACAAATTCTAAATTGCAAGATCAACAAGAAATGATTCTTAAGGATTATAACTCAATAAAATCTAATGAAAAGATGAAATAGACATTCTTTCTGTCAATTTCTGAACAAGGTTTTAGAAGATTGCACAGTAATGTTTGAGCATGAGAGAAGAGATTGAGTTGATGGTGCAAAGTCATTCTAATGTGGTAAAGCAAAGGTCTGAACACAGCAATTTGCATATATTTCTTATTCTTACATCATTAATTTTTCCTGGGCTCATAGATTGTATGAAAATACCAACAGAAACAAGGAGGTTTAACTCATTAAGCCCTGGAGATTTTTGTCATTTTTGCCTGAAATGGGGGCAGGAAATAAATTTTGGGGTTTATTTGTAAATATATCCAAATAGATCTGCTTCCAAGATATTTATGTTTTGCCATATGCCTAGTTGTGTTAAAGACATTATTTTGGATTGGTTATTTTGCTGGCACATGTGCAGAAGGGTAAAAACTGGATTTCTCTTCTGTTTTTTTTTTTGCTTATTGGATCCATTATTTCATGTCCTGGCGAATTTTTACCGCAAATCTCAAACTTATCCTACTTCTTGCAGAGGTTCACCTTTCCGTGTTCAGTTTAGACCAGTCTGCTTTAGCTCTCATGGCCAAAAAGTCTAAAATCCAGACACAAAATCCAATTCTGACAACTGGCAAACTTTGGGTGTAAAAAATATTGGATCACAAAAATTAAATTTTTCCTGCTATTTTGTAATGTGAGGAGAAAGTTCAGATTATTTTCTATCATCTGAGAGCTACATCTGTCTACTTTTCTGAAATACCACCCATTTTGGTGTATCATAAATGATCTTGATGGTACAGAGCTCAGAAGTAGGGTGCAACCTCATGACACGTAAATGTGGCACACAGGGTTAATGAGTTAACAAAGCTTTGAAAACTTCTTACAAATTGTCAAGGAATGGCTATTTTTGTAATTTATGTGCAATATTGATGCAGAAATGATAAAATATGCAAGGAATATTCAAATTTGGTAACATAATTTAAATTCAGCAATTAACTCATTAACCCCATGAGATTTTTGTCATTTTCACCTGAAATGGGAGTCGGAAACACATTTCAAGTGAATTTCAGAATACATCCAAATCCATCTGCTTTCAAGAGATTTTCATTTTGCCAGATGCCTAGTTGTGTTAAAGATATTGTTTCAGATTGGTTATTTTCTTGTTCATGTGCTGACCTCAGAAGTGGGGTACATCCTCATGATGTGTAAACGTGGCACATGGAGTTAATGAGTTAAGGATGGAAATATAAACTGTACTCAATTGGCATATGCTACATGGGGTTAATGAGTTAAGCATGGAAAAATAAACTGTACTCAAATGACATATGCTATCCGGGTACTTAAACACAGATGATAAAAAATGCATTGCATGTGTTCAACCAGATTAAACTGGTTGACAGTTAAAACAATACTAACACTGTACCTAAATTTGAAGTCTTTTGGTAAACTATGACCCTGTAGAGCTTCTATTCTGGATTTCATTATTTGCTTCTTGAAATCTTTCCTGGCATTACCATACCCATTAAATATATGGTCACAAAAGATCAAGTTTCTGTGTTGATACATCTGTAATACAAAATATACTCGGTCAAAGTACAGACTGGATTTATATCTGAAAAGCATTTATATACCCAACAACAACAACAACAATAATAATAAGAAGATTAATTTTTGTACAAGTTGTTATAAAATATGCCATCCTACTCTTTGTAGAATTTAAGACCCTAGCAGTAGTAGTAGCAGTAGTAGTAGCGTTTGTAGCTTCTGCTGCTGCTACTGCTTTGGTGTACAATTATTTCAGCATGGTTTGCTCATTTAGATTTTACAGAGAACAATTTATTTGTTCATTCATATACATTTTTTAACAATGTAAACTGCCACTGGGTGTTATTTTATCCTGACTTCCTTCCACATATATGGAGAAAACTTGATATATGTTCTTGAATCAGTCCGAGTATACCAGGAAGTGGCATTTGGTTTAAGCTCTAACTTTTACCCTACTGCAGTCAGGCCTAATACAATGTCATGGCAGGAGCAGCAGCTGTTCTTTGGAAATTGATTCAGGAGAAATAAACAATATGCACTGATGTTTACCACTTCTGACTGTTTCTCATTTAGATGACTTTTAATCTTTAATGCTGAAATCTTGTGTTTTGTGAGTAATTTTATAATTTTTTTCGAAGCAATGCCTCTTAACGACTGACAATCAACTAGAGCCAAACACAAATTCCAGTGGCATGCCTGAATAGGGATGGGACTGGAATGGAAATCTATGAATGTATTATCAGAATCTGACAAATGATAACAATCCAATAAGCAGTTCTCTTAACAGTAATTTCTTTATTTACCCTCCTCTCCCACTACTCCCATTATCAGAAATTGTTACATCTTGCCTTAGTTTTCATAAGCTACAGACCTAACTACAATGGACTTGGTGTAATAGTAAAGTATATATGCCCTGAATTCATAAATTTCAAACCAACATCTTGATAAAAAAAAAAAAAAAGAATATTACAAACTAATGTCACCAGAAAGACAGTAAAAATAGCCAAGCTCTGGTATCTGACCTAAATTGGCAAGATGATATCATGGGCAGTCTCATGACCACCACAAGTGTGATGCAGTATTCAGTGAAAAGTTACATCACTTGTTGAGTGGCACTTAAAAAAAAATTACTGCTGCTGCAATTGGCTCCACTATGTAATGATATAACATACAAAATAAGTTTGATGTAGGTTATACACTGAAAGAAATTTACCTATCATGTGATTTGATTCATTTCAAACAGTAATGACAAATTTTCATACTAATCCATTTGCATAACTGTACATCTTTTTCTTAATCTCTACTAATCTCATACAGATTTAAAGTAGTGAGTAGAACTGCAGCTACCTTATACTGCACATGAACATATGCTTTGAAACAAAATGAAATGCTAAATAAATAATTATATTAAAAAATGATTAAAATAAAACAAAATACCTGTAAAAGTTAAAATTGTATGACAGTAATTTTATTTATCTATAAGAAGTGATTTCTGCACAAAGATGCTAATGACTTAGTCCTTGACAGATGGAAGAATGAGTGGACAGTCAACTGGCTGGACATAGAGAAACAATCAAAATGCCCTTGCTTGCAGACTGGGTATTAACAAATTTTATTAAAATACTTGAGACCAAAGCAGCAAAGCTGAATGCCAGAAAGAAAACATGTTTGTTCTACAACAAAAAAAAAGGAAAAGAAATAAAGGTACTCTGTCCTAACCAAAAACATCCCTGGCACAACATTGTGCCTTGTCAAAAGTAGTGGTTCAGTGTGGTCTGACATCTCAGCTGCGGTGTTGATGTCATATTTCAGTATCCTAAAAATATCTGATCGGCTCTGTACACAGGGTCGTGTTTTATTTCTGTTCTGGTTTTGATAGATACTGTCACACATTTCTTCAGACTCTGTCACTCCAGGAAATCTGGTGAAGAAAATGAAATTAACATCATGCAATCTATACATTTTTGCATGACTATAATACTGGTGTAGGGAGCCATAAACCCTGCCATAAAAATGTTCCGTCTACTGGGTTAGGTTATCTTGTACTGGGATACAGTAAATTCAAGGATACATGTCATAATTAGAATTTTGAATACAAAGACCATAGGGTATGTCTTTAAGTAAAATGGTCATAATAAGCTAAGAAATTTAATTTAAGCAAATTAATTAGGAATTTCAAGAACAAAATTCACTCAGAATAATGGAATCCATACAATGTATTGTAACTGTATGATGAACTGTGTTATACAGAGGAAGAAAATACTAAAAGACAACAGTTAATCCTATTAAAACTTCCCTTGGTCTGTGTTTAACCTGAGCAATTGTCTGCATGAAAACTAGAACCAGAACAGTATAGATCACATAACCCATAATTATAACACCCTTGTTCTGAATGAATTCAAACTGGCTTGCCACTGAAGAAAAAAAACCCATAATTATGATATATACTGCCTGCCTCCAAGGCCACCTTTCCCAATGACCATGACCCACAAGCCATAAAATATAATCAATCACATATATAAGTCTCTTATTCTGATTACATATATACGAGTCCCCCTCCTTCAAAAACATAAGCAAAAAACACAAAAATAGCATTTTAACTGAAATTTGTGTTGATTTACTTTATTGTTTCATGATTTTATCAACAAAATGGACAAAAGGCATTATCTGTAAGTACCCTCTCCCAGAATTTCAAAAGTTAAATCCACACATAGTGTAGATCAATTCACCTGTATTGTAAGAGTTTACCATATTACCCTGAGTGTACTTCGTGTGTGACTGTTTGGAAATCTAAAACCTTCATGGACAATTACAAATCACACATCAGTGAGTTATATCTAAAATGTTTTACATCATGAGGTGCTTCATACATTTGACACACACAAAGATACACACCTGAATAACTGGAACAAAAGATAAGACCATTCCAGAAGACAGTGATCATGCAGATTAGTAAAATACCAGGACAGTTACATGCAGATGAGTAATATACCAAGTTTGGTTAAATTCCACCCACCAGGTTAGGAGTATAAAGGGTAACTGATAGTAGGGCAGATAATGGCGAGACTGAGATTATGAAAGTAAAGTATTTCTGATATTTTACTTGTGTACTCATGATGATGATCTGGGAATTAAATGACCAAAAACCAACATTTAAATATCCAGCCATCTAACTAAATCCTGACATTGTTGTACTTATAGTAAAGAAAAAAACCTTACATTACTATACTTACAGCGAAGAAACAACTGCAATTATAATAAGCTGCCCCTCAGGAACCTCTTTTTGAATAAATTCATCATACTCCAGGTCCATGATGAAAGGAATAACATGCCGACTACAGCGACATTGTTGTCCATCGTAACCTAATATGTGTTGCCGGATTACAAGTGGACAATGAGATCGAGTGTACACGCAATTCTGGTCTGGTTGTGAGTGTGATGTACCTTTCCTATGCAAAGGATTAGCACTTAATGCTTTGGATCTAGCAGAACGATGTTCAGCTGACCTGTAATGCAGAGGTATTGGTGGTGATTATGATAATGATGAATGTTATTATTATTATCATTAAATACTATATCTAAATTCATATGATAAAGTACAACAGAGTTAAGGCATTAGATGGGAGCAAAGTTTTGAATGAAATAAGACAAATAAACAGTTGCCAGAGAATGTAACTGAAAGAAATGCTTAGACTAAAAGATTCCATGTATTTAAAAAAATTAGGCAATTTCAATTAGATTCTGAAGAGGAATAACCTTTGTAAAAATTATATTGGGATATTAGTTTCTGATGTCACATTGCTGATAACATCTCTAACACTGACAACCAGTGACATCTGAGCCAACAGCCTAATAGCGATGGAAAATGTAAACAAGTTTTATGCCCAAAATGTGGAATGATATTTGCCAACCTATAATTCATAACAAGGGTTTCATAAAAATGTGTGACTTGCACATGTAGATACCTCGATTATTTATATTTATAACTAGTTATTAATATGTGTTACATATTACTTATATAAAGTTCCTGTTGTGCAATTATTTTCAGACTATTACTATCTTGAATTCATGAACATTTTTGTAAGGTCAGAGACAACATTGGTCTGGAGAAAACGAACCCCAGCAA
>JAECUM010011305.1:0-81185 GCA_016617855.1 Megalonaias nervosa | reverse complement strand
TCCATCAATGATGTTTCACAAGGACGTAACTGATCATCCAGAAAACAGAAATGTAACAATGAATGCAGCTGGAACTGAAGTTGCATCAATGAAATGAAAACTTCAACTTGGGATTTGCATCACGCCGAGGAATGTTAAGCGGTAATGAAGAATTTTCATGTGCGATTCCACTATCACACATATTTGGATTTTGCAGAAATGTTAGAAAAGTTATATTTGGCGCTAAACACACAGTGGTATTTGTTAGAAAAGCCACCGACGATGATGCAATATGGCGTGATGCTGCCGCTAATGCAGGTAAAGTAACGCTGACAAAACTTTCGTTGTGGATGCCAGCAATGACTCCATCAAATGCCGAAGAACAACGGTTACTCTTTTTCATGGATCAAGGTGGTAAATCAATATTGTCATGGTTGACAATGACCACAGACAGTATTAAAAGTAATGCTGCTGGGTTATTCACGTGGAAGATAGCATCACAACAGGGGGTGTCAGATCCACGACATATATTCATCGCGTTTCAGGAAAATGTCAGAGTAGATTCGCAGGAAAGAAATCGAATGGTGTTTGATACGCTTGGAGTTAGTGAAGTTTCTTTGAGGATAAATGGACATCAAGAACCTTCTGAAGAAGTTTTGCTAAATTTTGATCAAAATCATGTTGCACGCGCTTATCATCTGTTGATGACATTTATGGGGCGTGATCAGAATGTTGATTCTGGTTTTCAGATATCTCAGCGGGATTTTACAACGCTGTATCCGATCTATTATTTCTCATTGGAACACTTGGATTTGTTCAGACAATCTGTCGTTGATATACACTTTTGAGCTCGTGTAGCTCAACTACCCGCTGGTGGTTATAGAGCAATCGCCGTTATACTCAGCGATAAAACAATGCTGCTTGAAGGTGTTGGTGGACGAATGAGAGTCATTGATGCCCCGTAGAAAACATGTAATTGGATCGCAAGCGATCAGTAATTAGATCACTCATGATATTATAATGTCATATCATAATGTTAGTGTTAGTCTGACTCCTGGTCAGATTAAAAAACTATAATCAGTATCAAAGAAAACTGTGGAGTAAAAGTATCACTAATAAAAGAACAAATCACAGGCGGCCCGAATAAACTATCATTGTCAGAACGTCAACTCAAGCACTTCAATGAAGCCAAACGATCAAAGACCGGCATACGACTTAATCTTTCTGCGGGTGCCATTAAAGATATCGCTAAGACGGGTGGTATATTTCCACTTCTAGCAGCTATACCAGCGTTGATAGCCGCTGCAGCTCCAGCTGTTGCAAAAGCAGCCGCACTTGGTGCTGTTGGAACTGCTGCTGGGATGGCACTAAAGAAAGCAATAGGAAAAATAATAATAAAAAAAAAATAAAAAAAGGAAAGGGTCGAAGACTGCCGGGAACTAGGTACGGAAAGGGTTTAAGACTGCCAGTGACACTTCGTTGATTCTCCCCATGTCCAATTTTGATTTACTTGATGCCGCTAAAAAACTAAATATAAAAAACTTCAGAGGTGTTTTTATGCGTGATAAATTACTGCACAAACCAAACAATGTTGAAACTGGTAGCATAAATCTTGATAAAAACTCTGGTCAAAGTACTCATTGGGTTGCATACGCAATTGATCCACGTGGAATTGTTTATTTCGATTCCTTTGGGTTGGCACCGCCAAAGGAATTTTTAAAATATGTTAATAATCTCAATACACCAATCTGGTATTCAACATTACCAACACAAAAAATAACTGATCCGCCAATATGTGGCCGTGAAGTACTCGCCGTGCTCAACGCTGTATCATAACAACAACACCTCACGTTTTAAACAGGTACTAGTAATTATAATGGTAGAATTTACGGAAGATCAGCTAAGACTAAAACCCAACAAACAGGTGATTTATCTAAGTATGCAACTCTTGATCTCTTGACGATCTTTTAAATCTTGAAAGTGTAGATAGTAATGAAATCGTTATTTTTCAGGATAAACAAGGACGCTTAAAATCAAGTAAGATTACGTTGACGGACATACTTGTACGAATTACAAACGCACTCAAAGACAATATTGTTGTATTTGATGAAAACGGTAGAATACAAGATTCTGGAAATTCAATCAACAATTACGCTAAGAAAACCGGCGATATTTTTACTGATATTATTGTCATGAAACAAAATAAAATTACCGACCTTGGAAACCCAGTCATACGCACAGACGCAGCAACAAAATAATACGTCGATGATCAAGAATCCAAGTTCATATCAGTTAATGGTGGTATGATGCGTGCATTTCTCGACATGAACAACAATGGAATTAATAATCTCAGAACACCAGAATCAGATTTTGACGCTGCAACGAAGAAATACGTCGACGACAAACGTTTCTGAATTTTCGTAGAAACATGAACAGAGCCATTAATGAATTTTTTGGAAGTGCAGCGGTTGTTGACATAAAACTCTCCGAAATTAACACAAGACTCAACGATATTGTCAGTGGAATTCCTGATATCGTTGAAAAAAATAATCTGATCAAAATTCCTCACGAGCAGATCATCCAACATGTATACACAGTATCATCAGGATCATCAACATGGTCACAGCAAAATAACACTATCAAACATACCGCGGAAGTCACTGGTGTGTACAGGCTGTCCGTGTTCAGCTCTGCAAAATTTAATATTTTTACCATGTATCCATGGCGTCATTCAACCGATGATTTTTCCGGAACTTTGTCTGTTGTGTTAAATAAAGATGCCGAAGAAATATTTATACTGGAACCATCTGATAAACAATTAATCGCAGCGTCTTACTGGTGGTGTCTGGAATTCGTCGCTGAAACACCTCAATTAATTACTTAATAAAAATATAATGATCGACGTTCAGGATTACAGATACAATCAAGTATGTACGTGGCAAACCAAACTGAAAAATATCATTGACGATTATACAGTAAAAGTAAAAAATATTGCAGACGTGTGGTTGTCGTTGACGTAGTTGTGTATTCAGTTTCTGCTATCATCGCTGGAACTGGTGTGATATTATCAACAATAACAATGACCGCGCCTGTAGTTGTAACAATTGCTGGTATTTTAAGTATTATTGCGAAAAAGATAATTACATGCACAAACGTAAAATTACACGAGTACACAATAAAACTGCATGTGGCGATGTTAGCATATTCTAAACTATCATCGTTCATTTCGTCGTATCTCAGTAGTGGTAAAATATCCGATGAGTTCACAACGATAATAAAAACTTACAATGAAGTATTTGACGAAAAAATAATGGCGCAAGATCAAATCAGTATTCCTGATTTAAAATAATAATAATAATAATAATAATAATAATAATAATAATAATAATAATGTCGTCATCGCAAGAACTACTACAACAGATCGTCGTTAATACAGCACCTCCAAAAACAACCATGATTTCAGCAAGTTCAACTAATCCTGACTTTAGCGTGGTTTTTCCAACTGCAATTCCAAGCAAAGAAATAGCGCTAGCACAACTACGAGTTTATTATAGTTGGCCAAATATCAGATCAAAATCATTCGGTGGGTTGCCCTCAAACAATTCGTTAGTATTTGCAAATAAGAATAAACCTGATGGAACTCACGATTGACAAGTTGTTGGTATTCCAACGGGCAGTTATCAAATAGAACAAATCAACGATGAATTCCAACGCAGAATTAAATCTATTACAGGAAAAGAGTCAAAAATAGCCATTACTGTTCATGAACCAACGTTATCGTTCGCGATAGAAATAAATTCTCTCGACTACACCGTAGATATTTATCAATCATCGATCAGAACCGTATTAGGATGGCCTGATGTTGCGCCGGTTTATCAAAGTCCACCAGAACCAAAACGAGATGAATTTTTCACGACTGAAAAAAATTAATAAAGTTTCCAGAATATAGAAATCTATATCCATGGACAGTTGATGAATATTTATCGATGGTACTGAAAGAACTCCTCATCTGAAAGAAATTTATACAGAGGGACCTCCAGAATGACTCTTTAGTTTCCGTCGATGTTAAAAATTTAATCACTAGCATAATACAACACTACAGCGAGGACACAAAAAAGTGTCATCGAAACAATTCATCACTTGAATTAAATTACATCAGATTTTGATTATATCAAAAATGTTTTAACTAAAATGTACATTATAACTTAAAATCGCTTATTCAGCCTGTATATATTCAAGAAATAATCAATTATCTTACATCCGTAATGAAGGTTCCTAATTTTGTTGATATCAATGAACTCTTTCCACGAATTCTTGAATCATGGAGAAAAATAAATCCGCCACCGGGTATACTAAAACACAACAACGATCCATATGGCGGAGGCCGTCATGTTTTGCCGGGCATTGTTAATATCACGTCGACGATCGCAGTTAATCTAGTATGTGACGTATTTGATGGCAGCTATCAAGTAGATCTTGAAAAGTCCAGCCAGGCCCAGCAAGGATACATTTTATACACATTTACACCACAAGTCCCACCAGGAAATTTAATTGTATCAGAACCAATTAATCCTGTTTATCTATGATGTCATAATCCACTATTATCAAGGATACATTTTAGACTTTACTGACCAAACTGGACACTTACTGGATTTGAGAAATGAATCATTAAATATTAACCTGTATGTACGCTCATAGAGCGTCATCGTAGAACAAAAAACATAATCTGTCAAATAAAATTATCTGAATAAATCTGAGTAAATATTATTATCAGAATAAAAAATAATTATTATTATTATCTGATTCTGAGTAAATATTATAATCTGATTCTGAGTAAATATTATTATCGGAATAAACATAAATATTATTACAATAATCTGATTCTGAGCAAATATTATTATCAGAATAAAAATAAATATTATTACTATAATCTGATTTTGAGTAAATATTATTATCAGAATAAAAAATAAATATTATTACTATAGCCTGATTCTGAGTAAATATTATTATCAGAATAAAAAATAAATATTATTATTATTATTATCTGATTCTAAATGAATATTATTATCAGAATAAAAATAAATATTATTATTATTATTATTATTATTATTATTATTATTATTATTATTATTATCTGATTCTGAGTAAATATTATTATCAGAATAAAAAATAAATATTATTACTATAGCCTGATTCTGAGTAAATATTATTATCAGAATAAAAAATAAATATTATTATTATTTTTATTTTTATTATTATTATTATTATTATTATTATTATTATTATTATTATTATTATTATTATTATCTGATTCTGAGTAAATATTATTATCAGAATAAAATAAATATTATTATTATTATTATCTGATTCTGAGTAAATATTATTATCCGATTCTGAATAAATATTATTATCAGAATAAAAACTAAATATTATTATAATTTGATTCTGAATAGAAATTATTATCAGAATAAAAATAAATATATTATTATTATTATCTGATTCTGAGTAAATATTATAATTTGATTCTTAATAAAAATTATTATCAGAATAAAAATTAATATCATTATCAGAATAAAAAATAAATATTATTATCAGAATAAAAATAAATATTATTATCAGAATAAAAAATAAATATTATTATCAAATTAATATCCGATTCTGAATAAATATTATAATCTGAACCTCATTAAAAATTATAATCTGAATCTCAGTAAATATAAAATCTGATTGTGAATAAATATTATAATCTGATTCTGAGTGAATATTATTATCAGAATAAAAAATAAATATTATTATCTGATTCTGAATAAATATTATTATCAGAATAAAAAATAAATATTATTATTATAATCTGAATCTCAGTAAACATTATAATCTGATTCTAAATAAATATTATAATCTGATTCTGAATAAGTATTATTATCAGAATAAAAACTAAATCTGATTCTGAATAAATATTATTATCTGAGTCTAAATAAATATTATTATCAGAATAAAAAATAAATCTAATTCTGAATAAAAATAAATAATTTTTTTTTTTCCTGTGTTCAGGAATAAATTTTCCCTCTTGTTTAGCTGGTACTACAGTCACGGTGACAGCGTTAGTTTCGTTGTCACTACAGTCACTGGTGACATCGCTTTCACAATCACAATCATCACCGACTTCACAAGCAGACATAATCACTCTCAACTGTCTTATACGAGCATTCACAATTCTTTTTGGTCCGTATTCGTGAGATAATTCTGACCTGATTTTTTCGATTGCATGTGCGAGTGAAGCAAACTTTTTAATCTGCGTATCTGTAACTGATGCCAAGGATTGCATCATTGATTGTTGAATCAACTTTATGAATTTGTAATCAGCTTGTAATGCATACCTGTTTTCGAATCTTCGTTGTTGTAATGATTCAAAATTGCAAATAATTTTTTTAGGATTAAGTTCATCAGGCAATTTTATACCGTCATGTTGTAATTTTTCAATCGCAGAAATAACAGCATTGATATTTTCGTAATTCATTATATAATAAATATTTATTTAAATCAAAATAAAAATTTTCTGAAGAGTAAAAATAATAAAAATAATAAAAAAATTCTGAATATAAAAATAAAAGTAAAAATATTTCTGAATATAAAAAAAAGATCTGAATCAGAATAATAAAAAATATTTCTAAATCAGAATAAAAATATTTCTGAATATAAAAATAAAAATCTGAATCAGAATAATAAAAAAGATTTCTAAATCAGAATAAAAATATATCTGAATATAAAAATAAAAATCTGAATCAGAATAAAAACTATTTCTGAATGTAAAAATAATAAAAATATTTCTGAATATAAAAATAAAAATCTGAATAGAATAAAAAATATTTCTGAATGTAAAAATAATAAAAATATTTCTGGATGTTAAAATAGCAAAAATATTTCTGAATCAGAATAATAAAAAATATTTTTGAATATAAAAATATTAATAATAAAAATCTTTCTGAATATAAAAATATTAATAATAAATTTATTTCTGACTCAGAATAAAAATATTTCTGAATATAAAAAATAAAAATCTGAATCAATAAAAATAAACAGCAGCAATGATGATCTGTCAACCATTCCACGGGGTCCCTTCATTGCCAGTAAAGCCCATGAGGTCCTAGTTTTTTGGGTCCTTCCATTGATGACCCTGGATTTTTGGGTCCTTCCATTGATGACCCAAGTTTTTTTTTTGTAAAGGCCTCTCTTATGGCCCACAGGCACCCCATGAGACTTTTTCATTCTGGCGACATTCTTTCTGAATGTCCTTGTGTGGGGTATACACTTCAGTGAGGTCACAAGGTTAAAGAGCTCACATAACCCTACTGTTTATTTTTGAGGGGTTAAAGTTTTCATAGACACACTCCTGGCGAATTCTTAAATGTACGAAACGAAATTTTAGAAATTCAGAGACCTGTCTAGGTTTTAAATTTCATGTCCACTCCCCACCCCCAATATCAAGCCCCGGGGTGAGTGAAAAACAACACCTACCACGTGTTTGACGTGGTGAGGAAGTGTACATGAAATTCTTTGGGGTTTGGAACCTCCCACTTTAAGAAAAATTGACATCATAACGCCCACCGTTGACGATACGTGTGTCACGGGAATCGAACCCGAGGCCTCAGTATGATAATCCAACGTTATAACACTGCGCCACTGTATAATTCTTACAATTATACGCTTCAGAAATTATGATGAAGTTACCTAAGCTGAATAAATAAACTCTAGTGTGAATTTATTTTAATTTCTGAATTAAATCTCACACGTTTTAGAAGTTACCTAAGCTGAATAAATAAACTGTAGTGTGAATTTATTTTATTTTCTGAAATAAATCTACCGGATGTCGTTTGGAGTTCTGTAAACAGATGTTGCGTCACCTGCTGAGTGTACATTGTATACCTGGAAGGTCTAAAAAATAACTTACCTATAATTTGCACGGCTACATTGAAGATATAAAAATAACCTACCTGGATTGTATGTATATATCAAACTTGTGAACAATCTGAATTTATCAGAGTGAAAATGTGCAAATATCCTTCTCTGTTATAAATTATACTGATCCACTGACTACAGAGAGTTACTGAATACGACACATAAAAATAATAAATAGCGATGGTCATGTAATATTACGCAGTAACAAGCGGGACAACTGCTTAATTACTCTACCAGAGAGGACAGAGTTATCTCCCTTCATGTGTCTGATACTGAAACGTGATTTTTTGTTCAAATTTCTTCGAAAATGCTGATTTGGTTATATTATTTGCAACAAAGTGTATTGAAGGTGGGACAATATCAAAATATTTAGCAGCTGTATATATCGAATGAAATATTATTTCTTCGTCTGTCTCTACATTTACAGACTTAATAACTCTTGCGTATCGTAGACCGCCAGTATTTCGAAACATTCAATTCTGACTGTGTAATAGCTCGCAAATTACACAAATAGTTATCAAGTTTCCTGCCGTTGATGTGATCGATCACTTGACCTTTTTCAATTATTCCATAATAAGACTCGTAGATGAATCTATGAGATAAATACATTTTATTCCCAGCACGGAATCTGAGATAACCAGTATTAATGACATTCCCGACTGTTTTTTTTTCAATCGACAGTTCCTGATTACATCATCACGAGATGCTTCATAATTCTTGATGATGGGATGTGTTACAAATTCATTTTGTTCCATTTGTATAATAATATTATTTGTCTAAATCATAATTTTGAAAATCTGGCGAGATCATCTTCGGCGGTTTTTATGGGAGATTCGACTCCATCGGCGCTATTTTTTTAATGATAATATCGTTTCAGCTGTCTGTATTTTTTACCACCACATTGCACACACAACTGAGTTTCTCCTCCGACCTCAACACCACATTTTACGCACAGTTTTGGTCCTAGACTCCCTCCGCGAATACTTTGCATGTGGTATCCACATAATTCATGTACACAAGCTTTGTTACAAGGAGATGAATAACCAATCATCAGCCACCTGCATTTATTCTTTGCTTGAATCATTATATATATCTATTTATACTTTAATTTAAATATATATTTTGTTTTAATTATAATATGGAAGAGTTTGAGAGATTATCCGTAATCAAACCTTCTAAAGCCCGATTTGATCTTGACAAACTGCCGGAATCTAAATTTAGTTTTTCGATGCAAGATCTCGCTTTAACAAATAAGGATATAACTGATCGTATCCGTAAAGCCAAGAAAGAATTTCACGACGATGGCGCGGCTCATGTATGGTCAACATTCAAAATCAAAAATGTTGTCGATGCTACAATGAATGATTCGCTCGCAGGAAGAATTATTGACTATCTCGACGATCAGCGATATTTTATTTTAATAACATTTATTGTGCAGACAGACGACGACACTTGGATTATACGTGACAAACGTGACCCTGTCCGTGTACATGTTGGAAGTAGCATCGTCACGTTGAATAAAAATTCCAAACCAGGAATATTGACTGGTATTGACAAACCATATTATGAACGAACGTATCCTGTGAGTGTAGTTGTTTAAGCGTTGTATCCGCAGAATGATAGACCTAGCGTTGATGATCTCAAACCGATGAAACTATCAAGGATAGATTGTGTAGCTGAACGAGTTACAGAACACTCTACAAACGCGATACGTGGAAACGGTTTAACTGATCTGAGACGTAAAAATATAAACGAGTGTGCAGAAACAGTTAAATATACCGGACCGTCTATCAAAGACGTTGCTGAGCTGGGAAAGAAATTAAAATTCCCAATAACAGTGAAGACGTTAACCGGAGAGATTTTATACAAATCGAAATATGACTCAAGGGGAGCTCCGATAGAAATTATTGATCATAACGCACACGCATGGACGTCCGCGGTAACAATATTTCCACGAGACAGAACAGTTAAATTTTATAATGATTATATATTTGATTTTATCAAAAATATCAGTAAGAGTGACCCTGTATCTGTTTGGCTGTTTCAAAGTTCCGATGACGGAAATTATGATCAGTTTGTACGGCCTAGCGGAGAAATTTATCGTGCAGAATTTCTCCACGACGAAATGAAAAATCTTGTTATCTGATGATGTTATCGAACAATTACTGAATAACTGTTTTACCGTTCCATCAGTTGCTGCTCACTTTGCTCAGGAAAAAAATTCATCAAAGCCGACACGATCAGAATTTCTTGAAGATATTCAACGCAGTTGTATTGAATATAGACACGGCGGATTATGGAATACTAAATACGATTATAGCGACGTTATCTCAGTTGATATGGTAGCGTGTTATCCTGGAAGTTTTCTTGGATACGGAGAGTGTTCTGAATAATTTAAGAGATTTGAAAATCCAACACACGAGATGACCAGAGCTGCGTTAATTGGACCCCTGCCAGATTTTGATCTGACTGGATTCGCCTGTATAGAGTCATTCGAGTTTACGGAAAATCTCCATCCGACTGTTTATGATTGGTTTGGAAGACATTTTTGGAGACAAATGTTGGGCTCCAATAGTACTATTATGATATATGATTGATGTAAAAATATTAATATCGTTGGTTGTAAGTGAAGCGATAATATCATATCGTCCGCAGAAACAAGTTTGGTTGCCAGAACCAGATAAGTTTGATGCAGAAAAAGATATCAGGAAAGAATTTCCTAATCTTGACGAGAATGAGATTATTGAACTTATTAATAATGTATCTAAATACAGAAAAGAAAATAATGAGAAAGTCGCAAAGGATCTCGGCAGAAAAATAATCGGTAAGTTTTCTCAGGGTGGTGCGTGTGATCATAAACGAACGTGTACAAGATTAATTATGGACTATGCTGAACTTGATTTTATAATTGCTGATACAACGGAGAGAAACACATTTATTAGTCGAAGTGCTTGGTTGTCGGATGGAACTAAATTAGGTACAACTGTGAGTTATACTGATGGTGAATCACCGCAGTTTACTCATTTAAGATCTTCGCTCGCGTACGTTTCAATAAAATTATTATCGATGATAAACATATTTGTTGATACCGCGGTTAGAGTTGCCACAGATTCATTTTATATAAATAAAAAATATTTTGATTTGCTAGATAAATTACTTGGCGCTGGTGAGTGGGGATCATGGAGAATAAAACAAGAAAATATATTTAATTATTCTGAATCTGCCGACGTTGAGATTAAGGAAATGTATTACAAGAACAACAATCAAGTATTAAAATCATCAGCACCATCGGTATCTGATCCTGTGGCCAGATAAAACCGTTTACCTTAATGGGTGTGGTTGTTCAGGTAAAACAACGCGTGCGATTGAATTATTCAATTGTTCGGATATGATTGTTTTGACACCCACACATAGACTCGCCAGAGAAATGAACGAACGAAGAGTAAAATCTCAAACTTATCATAGTTTCTTCCGATGGTGCGGAGACGCATGGTCTCCATCACGGATGGGTGAGAAATACATTCCCAAGATTATTATCTGGGATGAAATTTGTACAGTATCGTTGGAAGTATTAAAAATGTTTCTTGATTGGTTGTTGACGAAAAATACTGCTGTGATAATGTGTGGTGATCATGGTCAACCGCCACCCTTTGTTGGACAGTCTCCGCACGAGTGGTTAAAAACGTTTGTAGATTATTATGAGGAGACAACTGATGATCATAGAGCTATTGATGAACCGCTGAAAGAGTTTAAAAAGCTAATCAGACTGAAGCCGGATAAAATACAATGTGAGATAATGCGTGAAGTAATTCCAGAAACTACGATGAATAATTTTTAGAATTTGTGGAGGCTTGCTGATTTGATAGTTGCAAGTAGAAAGATAGTTCGTGATACACTTCAACAACAATTATTTCTGTTACATAAAGAAAAAATTTCAAACCTACCTGTACCATTATGTTATCGCCCAGCAGATACTCGACGACAGAATATTGAAGATGAGATTCCAGGTTGCGGTGATAAACAAAATCTTGTATTAAATGACATTATTTTAGTTCCTGTCAGTGCTGTTGACAGCGAGTTAACGCCTGACGGATAAAACTCCGTGGACACTAGGATACGCTATAACGATTCACTCGTCACAGGGATCAACTATTTCTGATACAAATATCTGGATTGTCAATGATCGGATCGAATGGTCAAATTTAGTTTGTCTCACAGTGTCTCGAGTTTGAAGAATATCTCAGCTGCGGAGGGTTATCATAGACTTCACCGGTACCGATGATGTAGTTAATATCGACTTCGTCGTCATCAAGAAAAAATTGTTTGGTTATAAGCAATGTGACAAAAAAAAAAAAAAATAAATAAATAAATAATTGCGACTTTGATATCGATGCTGAATTTATTATGACACTGAAACAACGACAGAATAATCATTGTGCGAGCTGTAACACAGTAATGTTGTGGCAGTATTCGAATAATAATCCAAGACAGTTTACCGTGGATAGAATTAATAGTTGTCTTGGTCACACACGCGAAAATGTGATGCTGACCTGTCTTGAATGTAATCGACGTAGGGATGCCAGTTTACAAAAGGGAACGCGGTGGTAATTGTGTGTCTTCAGGAATTACTTGTAATTGTTCGCGTACAAATGAACGTTGAGGAGCAGTTGAATCTAGTCTGTAGATTGCAGGTCTACCCGTGGATCTTACCACGCTGGAAATTGTATGTGTTGTCACACTCCAAATAGGATCAGTTGCTCTTTTCTTACCACCTTCAAGTTCACCAGGTTCATACAAATATCTTACAATCACATTACCTAATAACGGTTGAGAGGAAGAGTCATGTCGTTGTATTGGTATATGTTTTTTTGTGATCGCATTGGTAGTCTTCATAGAAGTTGCACTTGTAATTTCATTATTTAACGCAGCTATCACACTTGGTAGTCTTTCAACACATTCACATTCATGTCTTTCTGAACTTTATTCAGAGATATTTCCTTCGCATACTGGTATCCAAATAACCGCTCAGCAAGTGTTCGATTAAATCGTTCAACGATTGCCTGATCGCGATGAATTGCTGTATGTCCTCGTCTGATTCTGACATTATGTTTTTTCATCAAAGATGATACTGCACCAAGACATTCTTTGCCAGGATCAACCTGTAATAGTTGTGGCCATCGCAAGGGGCCTCGTTGATAAATTCGTTCAAACGCAGATGCAATTTCAGTTGCTGTTTTTGTTGATAATGGTTCCGCTTCTTTATATCTACTTGCAACGTCAACGACAGTTAACGCGTATTTGTATGTGCGTGATCGACGTCTACCAATTTTAATAGTATCGTGTGGTAAAAACAAAATATATGCTTGATGAACTTCATTGGGAACGCCGACATCAAAATGTGCATACTGAATTTTTTTAGGTGGTGGTAGATAAATTTGCCATATTGCCTGTCGTGTTAACCGATTTTTAGCAACAGAACGTGAAACACTTGCTGCATCAGCAAGTTTACTAATAGCTGCTCTACTCCTCCAATATCCTCTTGGGCTATTATAAATCGATTCCATTACGATAATAATCGGTCGATTAATTACCAGCCCCTAACACCAGTTTACCTTTCATCGCAGACTTTACTAGGAAGCTAGCAAGTTTTTCTCTGAGAGATTTACTTTTTATAGAATTCAGCGCGTGAATCAACTTCAGATCTGCAATATGTCGTTGTTGTAGATCTTTACTTTTATGCGCAACATCATGAATATGACACGCTTGATCAATTGCGTTTATCGGATACTCTCCAGGTTTTGCTTGATCTCGTTCTTCAAGTCGGATATCAAGTTAGGTTACAGGACCACAATAATTATATTCAGGGAGATGTTTTTCTCCTGGGTATTTAGCCCATGGAGTCCCTGGTAATTTTCCCAGTGAAGCAGCGATATCACCACCTGCCTTCGTACGAGACGAAATAAATCTGTATTTGCTTGTACCACATTTCACACACTTGCCTGTAAGTGCACGTTTTTATTTTTTGTTATTATTGTTGTTATTCCACTGGTAGGGGTGGATGCTCTGCATCGAACACAATATAAATCCATATTATTTATTATATTTGTACAACATGGATATTATTGACTTTTCAGCGACACGAAAGCAGGAGCCAGTCAAGCATCATCCAGCGCTACCAAATTCTATCAGAGCAATTATCATAGGTCCATCTGGGTCTGGTAAAACACAATTATTACTTAATCTGATAATGAGATGGCTCAAGTGGGATAAGTTATATTTAGTGGCACCATCTGTAGATGACCAACGATGTTATGAAGTACTTAAAGATTTTAATGAAAACGCAAAATTGTTGGATGAAGACGGCAATGATATTATTGATTTAATTACCGATATTGATGAAGCCCCATCTGTAGATGAACTTATTAATAATCTCGTAGTATACGATAATGTGATGCTGGACAAACAGTCGAATCCAGCTCGGATATTTTCTCGAGGCAGACGCAAAAATACTGACGTGATTTATGCTACTCAGCGATATACACAAATGCCTAAAGTGATCAGAGACAACTGCAATATTTTAGTTGGGTTTAATGGAATCGATACACATCCTGTGCGAAATATTCATCAGACTTGGTGTTCAAGGGATATGGACATGATTAAGTTCAAAAATTTATTTTTAAAAGCACAAGCTACTCCACATGGATTTATCACAATAAATTTACATGATCCTAGGTCGAGGTATCGTATAGGTTTCGATAAAATCTTTGGATAAAAACTAGAGCAGCAGAGAGGGTGACGACCAACAGTAAGTGTCCGGGTACTGAAATATACACGCCATACGAAATGAAAACAAAACGTCAGCGATAAAGTAACAAAATGAGCTAACCCAATTAGAGAAATCTCGGTCAGTTAGAGGCTTCGGTTTGGCGTTATTGACCTTGTATTATCAGCTTTTGTAGGAAGCTTTATTTTTGAAAAATAAGGACTCGAGCAAATGGTCTGTTCACCCTCTCTGTTGCTCAAGGGGAGCACACAATTTGAATGGACTCACAAATGAGCAATTTTACACCTTTAATGGAGTCTCTCTGGTACGTATCACACTTTCGATGTTAAAATTACAAAATATCCTTTTACAGGCAAAAACAACTGGGTGGACATCCTTCACCAAATCATTGAGGCGTATAACGGACGAAGGCACCGAGGTGTCAGACAGTCGACGGCCAAAATTTGCTCCGAAGACACCGAACACTTACAAGCGGATGACTGAGCACAGAGTTTTGACAGAAGCTACTTAGTCCGGTCTGACAAGTACGTGCTTTTACGTCACATTACAAACCGTGCAGGCTTGACGAAACGAAGCGCTCCTCATTGTCGGTGGGCGTTCACAAAACTGCCTCGGCGTGAACACGTTCACCTTGAAATGTGTGTCCGGGACATTCAAGGATTACGAGCTGCAAGCATCCTTCTCGAAAATGTTTTCTGTTTTGCCTTTGGTAGTCGCGGCAGGCCGTTTTTAAAAAATGGAAGGCGTTGTTTCGGTTGGGTTGTCGGAAAGGGCGGTGAAAGACACGGCGACGGCTGACTCAGCCCCCAGAAATCTAATCTGTTCACTCTCCCTGTTACTATTACTAACTTATAAGCAAAATTCTTGGAATACAATTGGCCAATTAGCAAGATGTAAAATCTAGTATTTCCATTACAATGACATGGTGTATGAACTTTAACAAGGTCATAACTAGGTAATGTGACTTTCAAGCGGGTTTGAGTAAATCACATGAAAACTGTCAACATACAACTGGGTAAAGAAATAAGGCAGACAATCTCTGCATCGGAACTTAAAATGCAAATATCTAATTTAAGTTCCAGATATACTGAATAATTTCAGTATAGTCTATAGAGAAATGAGTTACAGTGTGATTTATGATCAGTGCAGATTGTCTTATCAGAACAAAGCTAACTTAACTGAACAAAGCTCTTTTGTCAATCGTTTCATCATTTTCGACCCAAGGGAGGCTACTGCTACAATAGGTGCGCTGTTAACACTCGTCTGCATAGCCAACAAAGCCAGCTAAGAGATCCACAACGCACACTAATGAAGAAATTCGGTCCAAAAGAATTATTTTTATGAGGAATAAATTCATGAGATGTTTGTTTACCTTGGAATATGGAATTTATGACTGTCTTGAACCCCAACAAACACCTACCTAATACAATGACCACTGTTTGCATTGTAAGTCCTGTCAGACGATAGCATATGACTGATATGACATTTTTTTTTAAACAGTTGCAAAATAATATTAAATCCTCTTCAAATACTTTAGACACTATATATTGACTGAAAAAGTGCTCAAGCTTTTTTTTTCTTTTTTTTTTTTTTTTTAAAAAAATCGACATAAATTATTTATTGTGTATAATCTTCAACCAGCGTGAATATTCACAAGGATGGGTGGGGGTGACTTTTGGGGTATAATACTACTTTTCGAGCAGTAATAAATTAAAGGGTACAATTGTGAGCAAAACTTGACGTACTGTAATTTCATTTGTTTAATTATAAGATACGCTATTCTGTAAAATGTGGTCGAATTTCTGCGCGAAATGACTTACACCGCATCAACCCACTAAGAAGAACAGGTTGCTGCTCTCAGCCATGTTATCCTAAACAAATAATGTTAATAAACAGACCCGAAGAGTTATTATTTGACTGTCAGCAGATGTGCCGTGTGCCCAGTCCATCGAAACATCCCAAACCATCCCAAACCTTTCAAACATCGCAAACCACTCCAAACCACCCCAAGCCCTCGAATCACCCCAAAACCTCTAGTTATGTATATATAAAAAATAAAATAAAAAATACATTTTATTCTATAATTTACTGGAGTTGTGCTGCTACTGTCTTTGTTTGGTGCAGTCGATGCTCAGAGTATGGTCGATTGTTGCTTGCCAGTTTTGTTTGTGGCTTGAGGAGTTTCGTGTAATTCAGTAAATTATATAAATAAAAAATATTTATTTTAATTTTATTTCTTCATACACACCGCTGTCGGGCTTTTCTGCGCACGTAATGTTTCCGTCACCAGTATTTAAGCAAAACGCATACTGAATTCCACGTATTGACAAAATTAAAATACTGCAATGCTTACCATTTGAAATGAGGCATTGTCACCAGAATATTCTGTTCAAAATAATTTTAATTTTGGACACACGGGATACCACCCCTGTATTTTCATGACTCGCGATATATCGGCCTATTCTGCGCACAGCTTTGAAAATACATATTTATGCACCGGGCTATACATGTTGGCTATAGCAAACGATAAAGTACGTGTGGGACAACTTGCAAAATTAGAAACTTGGATTAAGATGCAATATTGTTCTAAAGTACACATTTCCATCTTTTAAATAATGTATTTATTTGTATGATTCTAAAAGATAAATATTAAATAGATTTTTCTGGGTTACAAGTTCAAGAAGGTCATAGAATGGGTCTTCATGTTGACATTTAGAATCACATTTTCATATGCATTTAGAGTAGAAATGTGCGATATTTTTGTACACTTTATGAATATCACTTTTCTTAAAGGTCACCGGCCATGTTCCAACATTTTTCTTTTTACATCAGATTTGCATTGCGTGATTAAAAGTAGTTATACTCGCACAAAAAGAACAAAACAAAATAAAATAAAATAAAAAAATAGATCAAGTGTAAAGAAGAAATAATTTATTTACTCGAAATAGAAGCATACAATGCTGTTACTTCCCCTTAGCTACGATTTCCCACCGATAGAGGACGCCAACCGGAAATGATGTACATTTATCCCACAAGACGAAGTACATGCTTCTTGTTGTCGAAAAACTATGGATAGGGAACATTTAGATGAAACTACTGAAAACTATTTACTGTTCAGCCTTATATCGACATGCGTGTACTGGATTGTGTCGCTTTCAAAACTGTTCCATTGTTTCAATTTATTTTGAAAATTCTTGTTAACACGGGTAAAAAGGAATCAATGCTGGCTTCCCTATGTCGGCCGACTTTATAAAAAAAAGAAATCGGCAAACTTGGCTTCCTTATGTCGGCCGACTTCAAAAGAAAAAATCGGCACACTTAAAAGATTCCAAAGTCAGTTTCCGGGGTTGTTTGTGTAAGGGTGCAAATTTCTGTCGATCTATGAAGAGCACATTAATTTAGATTTATGGGGACCGTGGCGTGTTAAATCGCCATAATGCACGGATTTGTAATGTATATGTCATGAGAGGAGTGATTCTTAATTAAGCATTCGTTTATTTAACAGTCATACAGACTGGAAGAGTAGGGTTAACTTCGATCTTCTATCGGAATTGTCAGACTTGAAACGTTCCAGAACCAGTTATTTGGGAATCTCGAGGGCAGGCAGACTACACTTTTGGCGCCTAGTTATAAAAGGCGGGAGATATATTTAATCCGGATTGGGTACGCTAAATAAGGGGCGTGGTTCCCACATGGAATTTCTTGGTTTTAATATGTCCCATCACAAAATTTTAGTCAGTCTACGCTTTTCTGGAAGAGAAAACAAAGGTAGGAGACTCCGAGGTTGAATTTAGAAGAAATTCTCTCGTAAAATAATTATCCAAGGGGCCGGATGTCTGGAAGGACGACGGACACAATTTTGGCGGTAGAAGCGAGCGAAGCTTGAAAGCACAAGGTATTTTGCGCCAGTCTCATGTAATTCTTTGATATCAATATAACGATTTGTTTGATTTATTTGCTTATATTTGCATGAATTTATTTTGTTCAAATTCGTAGATCAATTTTCTTGATATGAATACAACTGTGTGGCTGCATCTATATGAATCGGTACAATAATATTCTTTATATAAGTTTGACGAACTGTTTGAATGTGTCGTCTTGATTGTTATAGGAAAATATGTATCTAAGAATTTCATGCCTTACTTTAGTTGATATGAGTTACGAGAATCCGTGTGAATTCACCGACCTTAGATGATTTCACGTATGATAAAGACTTGAGTGCGTATTGACTGAAATTAACGTTGTTAAACCATGAAGTGAGATTTCATATATGCTAAAGACTTGAATGTGTGCATTCGCTAGAATTAACGTAGTTAAGCCATGTAATGAATTTCATGCATTCATTTTTGTAATTGAGACGAAAACAGAACTGTTATGTGTTGTGGGATGATAATATGAGTCAGGTTGAAATAGCCGTTAGGAAGTACATTAATCTTATGAAACTAGGTTTGTTTATGGTCTGCCATGTTTAGCTTGACCAGATAGCCTTTGGTATCTGTTTGAATTCCGATAGAACGATATCTGACATAATGAGAGGGTAGTAATGATGTATTCCCAGTAGGATATCTGACAGAAGATTTAGGTTGCTTCTCTGTTTATTTTTGGAAGGTGAAATAGCTCCACGGGACGTATCCACATACCTACCTTTCGAAGTATCTACGTATCACGTACTTACATATCCACCTACCCATACAAAGTTCGAGGGCCGAAAGAGGCGAGACAATAGAGAGTTTGGAGAAGGGAAAAGTGGAAAGGACCAAGAAGAACAGCCACAGTGAAGTTGGAGAGCAGTCACAGTGAATTTGGAATGAACCGGAAATGACTTCGATTGTTCACTTGATTCTATGATGAACTAATTCTATCATTTAAAACAGATCGGCTATTTATATAAGTACATTTGTGTTTGAAATTTGGTGAATGATTTATTTCAAAAAGAAGTGTATCTTCCTAATGTAATGCATCGTCACGGTTGTTTATGTAATTGATTAAATTGTTATTTTCATGTACGGGGGCTCGTGTCATTCTGTTTTATATATCTGCTCAGATCTGTATCTATCCCACCTATAAGTTTCACACTTTATATTGATATTTACTCGATCCGGGCAATAACACCGAAGGCGATCACCCTCTAGATAACGATAACCCAATTTCCACTACAATCCACCCCCAGTAAAGTGGGAGCTTCGTAGCAGTTTGCTTTGCAGTGCCGGATTACCAAATAGGCAGAGTAGACACCGGCCTATGGGCCCCACGCCTTTTAGGGGCCCCGCGACAACGGATCAAAATAATATTGAATTGATTTGATCTTGACGTATTAGGAGATAATTTGCTGGGGGGGGGGGGCGAGATTTCGACTGCCTATGGGCCTCCACAGGGTTTAATTCGGCACTGTTGCTTTGTAATAAAATAACCTTTGTATTTGATATCCTGTCGATAAGTTTAAGCAAGGAGTTTATTGCTCACTGCCAGTTGTGTTTATCCATCACCCGGGCTTCTATTTGTTTGCCATATGTAATCATAATTGATGTTTCCAGGGCAAATAGTATACACAACAATAACTTGCTTTAATAATACTATTGTGACCCATGCTAGCGAAAAGATTATCATTTGCACTCACATTGAATGTATTTTAAAATAATGATTTTTATTTGCGAGATACCGTCGTATAGTTAACCTGGATACAATACAATCTTGGTCAGTTTGCACCTTGTAACTTATCATGCGTGAATGGCAGGTGCCTTCAAGCAATCGGGTGATATTTTCGTCTCTTTTGCAATTTTGTTATTTGACATAAGCAATGCACACTACAGTAAGGATGCATACGCAAGCCGGCATCCGCTACATATACGGAGTTCGTGGATATATTTTTTTCTTTAATAAATTTCGCATGATGAAAAAAGAAGGAATAAATGATAACAATACAAGGTTAGTTTGTTTCATTTTATTTTCAAATAAATGTATGTTTATCAATTTTATTTTTTTTTGTACCGTGCAAGGGGGAGGGGAACAAATTCAACAGAAAATTACTTCCTTTCTTATTTGTATGGAATAATGGAGCAAATATGATTGACGATATTGACTAGTACTGACAAGCTTTTAATTTACGCGCGCACAAACTAAGACAACTTGAAAAATAAAAACAAACAATAAAATTAACTGGTACGAGCTTCATATTGCAGCAACTAAACACTGACAAAATTTCTCAACATTATATTCTCTCTCTCTCTCTCTCTCTCTCTCTCTCTCTCTCTCTCTCTCTCTCTCTCTCTCTCTCATGTGTAATCGAGTGTGTATTATATTCAGCAGTGTTACACCCTGAAGCCTAAACTTAAATACATTTGTTATAATATCTCATGTACACTACACTTAGAAAAATGTATACGTATTCTGTAGAATATTATCTGTTAAGTATTATTGTTTTATAAATCAATATTGATAATGTTACGTATACGTAATTAAATTGCTTGTGTGTTAATTTTAAAATTATTTTTTATTTTAGTTTTGTTTTATTGCATTTTATTGTAATGATTATTTTCATGGGATTCGAAATTCTTTTTCAGTAATTCTGTTTATCTAAGACGTAAAACGTGTTACATTTACAATATTTTTAGTTTACCTTGGTCCGCTGTAGTGTAAGCGCTACGCGAAAACGATTGGCTATTGCCAAGGTCATTTCGTCTAGTCTGGATAAACAATGTTTTATTTTTAGATTTGTTTCAGAGTGACAGTAAATAGGGGTTCTTCCTACGTGACAAATTGCATTTTTCTTATTGCGTTATTCGAGTGTTAAGAGACGACGTAATCTATATCGCGAGATCGGGATGATAATTAGGGTGAATATATAACCCTTTCTGAGCGCTTGTCAGTCAGTTGTATTCAGAAACCTCGAAGGCCGGATAGGTTGGGTTTTTTTTTTTTATTGTTGAAACCAGATTGTTTTTGAAATTCATTTGTTTTTGGAATTTAATAATTTATTCTCTAGAAAACCCAAATGAGTGTACTGTTTATAAATTCTGTGAGAAAGAAATTCAGTGGAAATTTATTCTGGAATTATTCGGAAATATAAACTGTGATTCAATTGAGGAATTGTTGCTATTCGTACCTAGACCACATCTGACGTCATCGCCTTCCAGATTTGTATGTCGTCGAGATTCGAACTTGGATTCCAATAGAACTATTTAGTGATAGGACTTGTATTTTTCATTCATAGGATTAAATTTTGGATTATATTCACAAATCGTAAGTCCTATTTTCCAATTTTTACATTGTTTTCTAGGGAAATAAATTATTTTGATAAAATATACAAAGCTTGGTGTCTTCACTCTTTTCTCTTGTTATTATTGTACGAGCCTACACGTAACAATAATTTGACCGGAAGACTTAAAATGAGAATGTCGTTGTGCAGATGCATATATTTTTAGCATAAAAAATGTATATAAATATTTTAATTAGAACGTGCAAGATATGTCAGTTTATGTTTTCTCTCATATATGTACGTTACGAAGTATGATTATTTTCTTTGAAAGAATATCAAGATAGTTTGTTTAAATATTTTTTTTTTCCTGAATCCTATTCTGAAAACCTATCTTACATAGTATCTACTTGTTGTTTGAAGAAAAAGAACTTGTTGAAACTATTGTTAAGTTGGGCCTAATTGTCTTTGGGCCAAATCGACTGTAATCCGACATAAATGATATAACTTTCCCATCCCTCACCCTTTTTGATCTCACAGCTTGAATCCGCTTTTTTTTTCTGGTAAACAGGGTCTTTCGGAAAAAGAAATAACCCTTTTTCCCATCATCACTCTTTTGGTTACATCCATATGCAACACAGTGCACCATATTTGCTGTACAAAAGCACGATCGTAAGATATATCACACAGACATTTACGTTGGGAAATTAAGCACTTGAATGGCTAGGTTGAATAGAAGGAATAAATGTACATCATATCTGTGTTTGGCACGCGGAAACTACCGATTATTTACGGAGATTGCCGAATAATTTTTTCATTTAAAAAAGGGGATTTTTAAATCTAACTAAACATTTTTATGGTGTGCATACATAACAAATGCGTTTTGTTTATGACTATAATAATATCACACGTTTGTACAATATAGGTGGCCTGTGACCTTTAATTAAAGGGCGATCGTTCTTTCTTGATACAAATTGGATTTTCAACCAAAAATAACACGTGATGCAATGTTTACAAAAATGACGTAACGTGTAGTAGTATGGAATTAACGAGCCACAGCTTATCTTTGTAGAACTCAAGTCCTCTGCGTAATGTTTCCTACACTGTTTACTATACCCTATCCTAGCTAGCCATGTAATACTGTATGAACAAGCGTGTTACGTTTTGTTATATCTGCCGGTTGCGTGTGCTGACGTATGGATCTAGTTGGAACAGGTATATAAGTATTATCTTTCGTGGACTTTGGATCTTTAGGACACTACGACGACCACAAACTAACCAGGTTGGTATCTTAGTACACTTTTTTTTCAGATTTAAAGTTCGTAGCTTTTTTATAATTAATAGATCTACAATAATGAACTAGCCACTAACTATCGCTCGCCGTTAAGATCATATTTCCTTTTCAATTGTCTTCCTCAAAGACAATCTCAGTCTTCTTTGTACAAAGGTGGAAGCGTATCTACTTCGCTCTTCCTAGTAGTCCTAGTTCGTCTCTATCGCTCCTCTTCTCATTCAATACAATGCACAGATTTAATTATGTCACGATCTATATCATTGTTAAACTAATCTAGAGGTGGGCGATATGCTAAAGTGCAATTTTGTGTGCATCCGACTGCCTCTAGATTGGAGCACACCAGCAAAACACGCACACACAAGTATGCACGTAATCCTTCACACACACACACACACACACACACACACACACACACACACACACACACACACACACACACACACACACACACACACACACACACACACACACATCTTAGTGTCTCGAACTACCATCATCAATGTAATATTGGGAGAGAGAATGCTTTTTTTTCTAATTTTAGCTCCGTCTTATGAGTGTATGAATGGATCATGTTTATATTCCTCTGCAGTGCAGAACCGCACTGGCACAGATTCAAGGGGGAGCTTACGTCTAGTTTTTGTTAGGAAAATTCAATGTATGTCGTTATCATTGTTAAACTGCATGATATTTACCAAAAAAAAAAAAGCGAATCCTATAAGGGAGGATGTTGCACTGATCTAGTTCCATTTATATTGTTTACTATGTGAACTAACAAATGTTTCACGGGGAGAGGGGTTGACAGTAGAGGACGGTTTACTCTAAATGACAAAATGTGGACTTCACCAGCTGGAAACTCCACGGTACGAAAAAATCATGGAATTCACTCGTTTCTTGGGACTGAAATTGTGTTATAGCTCTGTCCCGGTGTTTTTTTTTTATGTACGGAAGACCCATACGAGCGCGAGAAAATTTATAGTTCATTAAAGACAATTCTTTGATATGGTTATCGGTATTTCAAAGGTCCAACATACTGCTCTTGAAAATATGGTACCCCATACCCAGATATGTAGTGATTTTTTTCGTTAATAACACGTAAGAAGCGCCAGCATTCTCTATGCCAAAAATAGTGAATTTAAGATTTTGGGTATTGGCTAATTTCATTTTCTTTGCCGAAGGATTCTGACGTGATAAAAGGCAAGCGTTTGGGTAGCATATTCCGATGTCCATCGCGGAGGAAGATAACCTTTCTCCTTGTTTTCGTACAAGGATGGGGTACCGTTGCGATCGGGCAGGGCCTAAACCTTAGACACTGCTTACGGGTCCACTGCTCCCGTGGGACATACGGGAGGGCGTATCGGGCATATTCTATATACTCGAATCCACAGAAGGAGCTAACACAGTTTATATATGTATTATAGGGTTTAACAGCACATTAGCACAGACATGACTATACAGTGTCGAGAAACACAAAAACAAAAGTTTAGCCAAAATGGGTAAAAATCTTTAAAATAAAAGGTCAAAATTTCAGCACCAAACGTTGAATGCCTTATCGGTAGGAGTGTCATCAGGAGGCAAGTCCTAGTACAAATAGGTTGCCGCTTTTGCTGGAGGGAGCATTGTGCCTTTGCTACATCTCTGATACCACGTGGGGGGCACTAACACACAATGATAAATAGAATGGACTGGGTGTTTTACAAAAATACAACAATTTTCACTGGGTATGTTAGTGCGTTATCAGTTCTAACTTCCAGGTCAGTATATTCAGATCCCTGGTAAACATTGACCTGAGATAATGTCAGTAAATCATCCGGAAAACGTACTGTGACAACCAGGTTTGATTCAAGGCACAGTTCGGGTCAAGATATAATATCTACTCAGTCGATAGAGTTCACTTTATTTGTTACATTTATAAAATTTGAGTACATTTAGCCTACCGGTTTAGAAGATATCAGCCTTTAGTTTTCCCAAAACAGGAGTTTTTGTCATTTTCTCGCATAGGGTGCTACATTTTGGCACATATAACGAGCACTTCTAGCTATTGCCATGTTAGCGCCATCAAGTTTATTGAACTCGATGCGAACGGCGTGTGTGTGTGTGTGTGTGTGTGTGAGAGAGAGAGAGAGAGAGAGAGAGAGAGAGAGAGAGAGAGAGAGATATGTGTGTGTATACTAGTACTGAACTCGCTGCATTTTCAATTTTAGTCATAAAGTAGTAGAGGGAAAGGAGGGTCCTAGCTCAGACCAGGATTCTAGCTCAGAGACCCTCCTTTCCCCTTCAAAACACATCTATGATGACATTTTCTTCAGCTCCGATGATGACTTTTACATTTCTGACAAAATAAGGGGTCTCTGATCTAGAAACACTTGTTTTCTCACTTATACGTATTTCCAGAACATATATAACTCTGTCAGGTAAAAGATCGCGGAAATTCCAAGAAATTACGTAATGGAAATTCCAAAGAACATTCTGGAAAATTACGTAATTGAAATTTCAAAGATTACCTAATGGAAATTCTAAAGATTACGTAATGGAAATTTCAAAGAACATTCTAGAAAGTACGTAATGGAAATTTCAAAGATTACGTAATCGAAATTCCAGAATAACGCTATAAAAGGCAGGCAAAATTTTTCTCCCTGTTCATTTAACAAGTGGATCTGTATGTGAGCAGGTAAGTCCTTTCTTATTTTTTAAAGAATTTCATCACCTATTATTAAAACATCAACGGTAGCTAACAGAAATAATTCATCATCGTGCTTATATAAATAAAATTTAACTTTTATGCTTACTTTTCGATGACATTCAAATAAGTCTCTCATTACTACCCTGTTGACAAAATACTTACAACTTTTTGCAAAACCTTCGACCGGTTGAAGTCAATATTTACTTTGGTATATTTTTCTTGACCGATCGGATCATGAAGATTATTGTACTTTAACGTGAGCTCATCTTGTAACCTTTCAACATAATCAAAATATTTGGCTGTTATCTGATTTAATAAGTGAGAGTTTTATTCTATCAAATTTACTAAAACAAATACCTGAAATTTCATCATTAAATTCAAATGATAATCGCCAGCCATTAACCTTTAATTTTTTAATTTTGCTAACGTTAAATTTTCGAACATTATTTCTAAAGTTTAGACAAAATTAATTAAAGATGATATCGAATATATCATCTCTGGTACTGGCATAGTGTCCAAACGCAAACGTATTAATTCCGTTCTTGCAATAGCGTTTGTGGTCAAAATTACTTAGTCCACGTTTTATAATTGTATCTGTTTCAAGTTTGTGATGACTTGTTCTGATAACATTTCTTTTAATAAAGCCGACATTATTGTTTAGCGCTGTTTTAAAATCATCAAATTTCATACACCTTTTTACATATCCGCGAGGAATACCTTTTGCTTTTTTGGTCAGTTTATTGTCATCTAAAATTACGGCATACATTTTACTTCTTAGTCCAACAAATTCCCTAACTGGCACAAGCATAAATACATCTTTCATCTTACCAATGACTTTCTTGTTAGTTGAATCATACAATCCACTACTTGCTGGATAATCTGATAAATCAAATAATTCCTTATGATCATAAATATCTTGATAAACATCCTCACATTTTATGTTATAAACAAATCAGTCCGCATCAGTAAATAGCAACTCCGAATCTGGCCACTGCTTTTTGGTAAAATTATAGTGAAAGTCGTACATTAGCCATTTTGACATGTCAAGTACATCTGCACCAACATAAATTGGTTTATTTACCTTTAAATTTGTCTTTCGTCGCTGTATTGCAGCAAGATTTTCATTAAATATTTTTATACTGATAAAACCGTCATCGTTAACTAATTTATTTCTGCGATTTACATCATTTACTAGTTCAATGTTTACTCGCTTTCTTATATATCCCATGGTCTTATCAAATACGGAATTGTTCATTAACTTGAAAAAGTTTTTTTCAAAGTCGGTCTTAGCAATAGCACGATGTTTTGTATTTAAATCAAAATAATCTGCCATCCAACGAGATTGATTAAATTTTAGCACGCGATGAACTTTTCTAAGGACTAAGCCTTGGTCAACTGCTTGTTTTAAATTTTTGTAATGTATCACGTAATTCCGTTTACTGAGTAAATTTGGAACTAGCTTATTAACGATCGAAGTTTTTGATGTTGTCATTGCCTGTTGTTCAGGCGATAATAAACTGTAATCGATCATCATTGACTGCACAAAACGGATAGTCGTTATGTAGATGATGAAGTTGTCGGGGATAATCGAGATCAACTTCAACAAAATAACTGACATTTTCTGGTAAATCTTTTTCAGTTTCTTTAAGAAATTGATCTGGAGTTATCCAATGAAATCCACTGCACGGCATTGGCTCTGACATTGCATAATTATATAAATTATTACCGTCAAAATAAATAATATAATTTGACGGTAAATTTTTATTGTAATTTTTTAAGTACTTATTGTTAGCTACCGCATATTTTTTTGTTATAACGCTAATTCCGCCGCGAATCCCTTTTTCAATAAAATTAAACATATCAACATCAGTTAAGAGATCCAGTTCTATCCTACTTGTTTTTAGCAGAGCATCCCATGACAATCCTGGCGCAGAATAATACCAACACGGATCTAATCCATAATTTTCATGACTATCTTTACGAAAATTTTCGAAAACATCAGAGGGTAATAACACATCTGTTTTCAAATATAAATCATGATAATCACCATGTGTCTTACAACCAAATTTATTCCAAGTTTCTTGTGCGTATTTGTACTCGTCGTCGGATATACCTTCACCTTTTAGTTGAGAGTAAAATTTATCTTTGTCAGGAAGAGAAGTTTCATCAAATCTGCTCCAGTCGTCGAGATACTCGTACGGAAAGACACCTTTTTCTGTTAGGTAGGCATAATCCCCACCAAAGCAACTTCGTAGATTACCAAAACTACTATAACCTTTTACAAGCTCATCCAGCGGCGCCACTATAAATTGCAGACTGTCGATGAAACCTAATTTGCCGAGCGTAACTGACATATATTTTTCAAAATTGTTCGGAATACATTTTATTACATTATTTAATTTTGGTTTAGATTTAATTTCCTCATCGCCAAATGCTTTGACAATAATATGACTATCATAACCACGGAAATTATGTAAAACGACAGTAATAAAATCTGGCTCATGAAATTTCAAATTACAATTATTATGTGCGGCTCCACGATATTGGCCGGTTAGATGATAGTGATCGCGCACTTTATCGAGGTCGATGACTGGTTTCTCGCAGATATGACAATTAACTGCCTCGGAAAAATCAAGTTGTTGTTTTGGCGTTATTTTTATTGGAGCTGTTTTAGATATTTTGTCGGTGATTTATTAACATCATTTATTAAATTTTTTAGTAACCACACGGCAGGATTTTCACCTCGATATAATTTTATTGGACTTGAAAAATTGTCGTTAGCGCAACAAACTACTTTATAAGCTGCTCCACAGGGAACATGTTGTATTTTTCTGGTGCTTGATTTATTTGGATCATTTTCTGCGCCAAGTACAGGAATAAGTAGACACTCGAAGTCAGCATAAATGACAAACGGAATATTTAATTTATGATTATAATTTTTAAATTTTAATACTTTTTCTTTCTCTGTTGGCAGTGTTATTTTTTGAACATTAACACAGTATTTAACATGCTCTTGCAGTTTTTCATCCTTAGAAAAACCTTGTAAACAACGATAACAAAAATATTTCTTATTTTTATTTTTGCTATATTGTCTGCCAACTAGGCCGTTAAAGATTTTTATCCAAACGTAATGTCCTTTATAAAACAGCAAGTTTATTGTGTTTTGTGTAGCTTTTTCTGAGATGTATCTGGGATAAATATTTTCACGCTCGTCAAGACCAAACATATTAACTGAAACACTACTTTGTCCCTCAAACGTTGGTATTTGATTTTCTGCAACTGGAAAGTTAATACCGCTAAAATTTAATTTTGATACGTGACTAATATACTTGACGACGCGATCAGCATTTTTTTTTTCTGCTGGAAACATCGCAGAGAGAATAGCCCATTGGAAACACTTATTATCAGAGTTCTTTACGTTTATGCAACATTTTTGTTTTTAATTTTTTGAGGCAGGTCAACGTAAGAGTTACCGCGAAGCACGTTATATTTTGCTGTGTGAAATAAAACTTCCTCCATCACCTCAAATTTCCAACCTGATCCTGATGCAGTAAATTCTTCCAATTTTTTTATTCATTTCCTGATGTAATTAATCGGCAACTGAGGAAATATTTGTTCCAGCTAATATTCTTCGTGATTTAGCTGTTAAATATGGTTCGCCGATCTCTATATCTTTTTGAGATGCATGTAACTTTGATAAAATAACATGATACTGTACTATTAGTTTGATACTTTTATGTACTACAAGTTCTCGCGTTACAGTTGGATATAAGAGATGAAACAAATTTGTAGAGTTAAGATTTGCTAAAACACCTTGGCCATCAAATTTATAACTGTTATCAAATCCTGCAAAAGCAGTAGCTATTTTTGTAGGTTCTCCTGTAAGGCTTTTCTTGGCTATATCTCGCAATTTCAGCATTGTTATATAACATTTTATATATTTAATTGATATTGCTAGTTGGAAAATCAATTAGAGATATAAAAAAAATGCTTATAATATAATGACACAAAATTTGAGTTACATAAGACTGACGGCAGAGGAACAGGAAGAATATCATGTCCATCCAATTTATAATAGTTATGCGGGGAATACGTTTGGTTCAGTGATTTACGTCAAATAATTAAAACCGTTTGGTAAATCAACACGAGCTGGTTATAAGATCAGCGTTAAAGGTGATAATGCTGAGAGAGTTGAAATGTTTAGGAAAGATTTTATTTATACTTTGTTCTGCGGAGATATACCAGCTGGACAGCAAGTTTATAGAGTAAATGGATCTATAAATGATGATAATATTGAAAACTTTGTCTTTGCAAGATGAATTTCAACCTCATCCCGTATTTGATTTATATGAGGCTAATGATCGCGGGATTATTCGAAATATTCAAACGAAAAAAGTTGTCGGTTTTATGAACAACAGCGGTTATCTTAGAATAACTTAGAGGAACACTAACAAATAACGTTAATTATTCATCACATCATTTTGTTTACGAGACGTTTAACGGACCTATATCCGATGGTTTAGTAATAGACCACGTCAACGGTATTAAAACAGACAATCGTCTAGAAAACCTCGAACTTGTCACGCCTGAAGAAAATAGCAGACGAGGACGAGGAGGTAGTATTAATTTCAGATGTTCTGCTAAACCTATAATATCATATAACATTAGTACATGTGAGGAACTAGAATTTCCTTCGATAACAGCTGCAGCAAAACATTTTACAATTCATCCGGCAACAATTAGATATGTCGCAGATGGCAGAACAAAATCAGCAACATCAATGTCAACATTTGAGAGAATCATCTTCAAACACGACGGTTAATTATATTTTCCAGCTCGTTTTTAGTTAGGCAGTTATAAGCAAACATTAAAACATCATCTTCGTTAAATTTTAGTGTCATTACTGCGCTATCATTAAGTTAATTTTTTTCGGCCACTGTTAGCAGAATGTTATTAGAATCACCTTGCATCACAATAACGTCAACGGAATAAAAACTATATCCCGACAAACATTTTCGCACTGCTTCGGCTAATTCTCTGTAATTTAATATACCAACTTTTTGATGATATTTTATTTCGTTAGTCATCTTATTATTGTAAATTAGATAAAAATATATTATAATATGGTCTTGATGAAACGACTTGCTGATATAATCGCAGACGATAATCTTACACCGCCATATAATCGCGGAGGAGATGTTATAGTCGCAGATAAACACAACTCTGTTGGTTATACAGAAGACGATATTCTATTTAACAAGACGAAATTGTGGGCGTGGTTGATAAAAAAAATTACAGCAGACCGACAACTGGACGATATGATGTTAACTATCATATCACAAAGAAAATCTCGAAATTTAATTTTTCAGGAGATGAAAATCAGTCTTTTTGGCGGCTGAGAAAACCCTTTTTAAACATTAAAATTCCAGATCGACAGAAAAATATAAAATTCGACTTTATATTTGTCAAGATTTTTAACCTAATGATGATCTCTGACGATCGCAGACAATATCTAATATTGTTATGTAAACCAATAAAATGTAAATCTGTCAAACATAAGTACGAGGAAATTTATAATAATATTATTATTTTATCGACTTAGTTGGAACCCAGCTGTTAAATTTATCGCTGTAGCCGCGGCACCTGACAAGGCTTTTATTACCTTTTTTCCTGCTAACTTTTTCAATAACGAAAACATCTTGCTCATTTTTGTGTAGTTCCTGCTCGTAAAAACTACCTGTTATTGGCTCACCTAATAAATCCTTTAGCGCATATGTTACAAGTATTGTCAGTAAAACTTTATCAACAACAAATACTTCTTCGCTCCAGTTTGGGGTAAATCCTTTTTCAAATGTTTCTTCGTCAGAGAAATTCTAACTCGATCACCAGCTTTATATTTATGTCTGCGATACATGTTTTCGTTTGCAAGAATCGGATTTTTAATTGCGTCGCTTGGTGACATTTTTATTGATCTATGTTTTGTGCTATTATAATTATCAACAATTTGTGAAAGATCGTCAATATATTTTATTTGCATTTTTAGCTGTCAAATGTTTATGGATCAGCTCGTTTAGTGTATGATTAAATCGCTCGAAGATAACGCTCTTACCTTCATTTCCCGTAACATATTTTTTTGTTACTTTGTTCCAAAAATTGCTCAAATTTTTAACTAAAAAACTCCGCCTCCGTGATCAGTCCAGGACTTATTCGGCCTTCTTTCTGTACTAACTATAATTTGTTTTAATGCATCAGTCATCGATGTTCTTGTTTTATCTGAAACGGGTACACTAAACGCGTATTTACTAAAAACATCTATGACGTTAAAAAGATATTTTTTGTTTTCATTAAATTGAGCAAGATTTGACACATCAACTAAATCTATCGCCCAGATATCGTCAACGGCATTTGCGACAACCTTACGTCGTGGAAATTTTTTTTTAGGTTTATGTAGTTCTGATGCCAGATCATTTCCAAGACCAAACTCTCCGCGTCTGAACTTATATTTTGTTCTTATCATTGTCTGAACTAACCTTCTATCAAAACGTTCTCGCATATTTGCAGGTTTCATATCTTTAAGTTCGTCTAGCATTACTTTATCACAGTCTGATTTTGATAGAGTGTTATCAGGACGTTCTATATCACGATAACAAATATCATGACGCATGCTACTTAATCAACACCATTGTATGGTTCTTGTCCTGGTAATGGATTATCGTTTTCCTCTAACTATTCGTGTAGTGGATTGTACGGCCCAGTATATTTATGGCCAGGCAATGTCCATCCAGTCCTCGGCCTTGGTAATTTTCCAATAAATTTGTGGATGTCAATGCCGCTGTCAATTACTTCACGTCGATTGCATGATTGACAGTATGTAACAATTTTATCTTGTTCTTGGCAAATTTTCTTTATCACAATTACAATTACATTTCATTTTATTTTTTAATCGTCGACAAAAATATTTACCTTCGTCAATTAATCATCTACTAAAATAACTCTGTCGGAGCACATTCCAGCTCCAGTTGTCGATTTCAGAAACATACTTTTTTTCTACCGCAAACAGCGCAAATGCTTTTAAACATTATCCTGTTATTTTTTGTTTTTTCAGTTGTCTCGTCGGTATTTGCTGTTTTAGTTTTACATTTGAGACAGTATGTTGACATATTCCTTAGTTTAGATAAAATTAATTGCAATCTCATCATTTGCGTGTCCGGCGACGGAGTCAAACTGTAAAATAAATTTTAAAAAATTAAATTTAGGCTGGGACATCTGTCGGATAAACATAATACAATAATAACCACAAGGTGATGTTCCAACCGGCTGTAGTTGATTAGACGAGTAAGTTATCATCCCATACCTTTTAAAAATATATATATATTTTTTTATAAGATCACTCGGAGGATGTCCGAACGAATCAAAATAATTATTATCGTAGACAGCAACCCAGTGAGTGCCGGATCCATCATCGAAGTTTGGTATGTTTACAACACACGAACCACCTGCTGGTACATTATCTAATTCGTCTTTGGAATATACTCCACGAAATCCGACAACGTCATTCAATCTCGACATAATTTCGAAGTTACTCAACGGCGTCTGGTGCCTGTTAGAGTCATTCCACGTCCTATCCCTAGCAGGTTTGGAATTAGACTGCCTGCTAGCCCCGCTAGCAGCGGAGCGAAAGGAATATATCCTCCTTGTTTTGTTTTTCTTGGCGATTTTTTCGCTGGCGACTTCTTTTTTTAGATTTTGTCGCTGGTGATTTCTTTTTAGCTAGCATTATATTATTTATTGTTATATAAAATTTGTTTGATTCCGTCTCCAGATACTGCCTATTTAGTTGCTCCAGAAACTGCCCCTGACGCTGCTGATAGTCCCAGTGTTCCTAATACCGGTAGAATCTTTGGTAAAATTACAGAAAGTGCTGGTCCAAAAAATCCGCCGTGTTTTGCCATAAATTTTACCTGTGCAACGGATAACCTAAGGATAAAGGGTTTTCCCTGATCGAGCTTATTAATTTGGTTTTGAGTTAACATTACTTTCACTGCGGCGGCGTCCGTCTTTGGGGATATCATTACAGAGACAGAATTATGCTTTGCAACCGCTGCTGATAATTTTTTAATTTGACTGGGTGTTAGGTATATTTCTCTAGCTGTGTATTCCGTCTTCATTTCCTTGATTATATCAAGGTTGTTAGATTAAACTTGGACAGTCATTCTACCTTTGACTGAATCAATCGTCAAGAATCTATCTCTGGACACAAGCGCAAATACGTTTAAAGGAGCCGGTGGAACTTCTACAAGCGTCCAAGTTACTTCTATTTCCGCGATTGAATTAATCATTCGATCGGAGTGTTTTGATACGTCAAAGAAAAAGAGAGGATAAAGAGTACGAAATTCTTCAATGTTAATCTGTGATCCGCTGTCAGCGTCCTGATATTTTTGCATCGCTTCCATCAGGTACATATACGCTCTAGTAACATTTTTTGCAGCGCCGGTTGTAAAATTACATTCGATCGCTCGTTCTGGGTACTGTTTAGAGTTCATTCTGACAAATATTCTACTAACTTTAACGTTATCAAACACGGTGTTATTTTGTAGTTGGCTACCAAGTCGTGCTGTTTGCTGAAAAACAACAAATATATGTCTTGGTAACTGTTCATTCGAAGTAGCTGTAATACGCCATGTGTAATTGATTGCGTTAGGAACACTTGTTTGATATATTTTATGCTGAAGAAAATAAATCTTTTTTGTAAAAGCCTCTAACGTTGTGTTAAGTTCTGCTAACCTAGCCACCGACGGAACAAGTCTAGGCATCCAAAGCGCTAATTTCGTAATCACAAATTTTGCATCCGCTCCACCAACCCGAATAAGACAATTATTTTGGTCTGCCCGATCTAAAATAAGCGTGTGTTTCAGCCCTCGAAATACCTTATGATAGTCGCGACAAAATCCAAATATTGTGCTTAACGGCAACATCATTGTTATTTGTTGTGATCTTGCTGCAAGCGATTTTCGCTTGATATATCCCTCGTTATATCTTCCGTTTCGTATATTAACAAAAGACTTGTTGACTAAATCTAACATAGCTACTCCATCAGCAGCTGCACCTGGTGGTGTTATACTAAAGTTGTTGCACGCTGCTATCAACGAAGTTCTTTTGTCGTCTGCGTTTGCAACAGCAGCTGGTGCGTCTATTCCAAGGATTCCAGCATTCGCTATAAGAAAATTTCTAACTATCACAAGATCTGCGGCAGCGTCAGTGCCATGTGTAAAAACACCACCTAAAATAAACTCACTTCCAACAGCTTGTCCTTCTCCTGTATCTTTGAACCACATCATATTTGTTGCAACTGATCTCGAATAATCTTCGCTAAATGAAATAATATTTAATATTGTACTTGCAACCGGTAACCAGTCATTAATATCCTCCACTGTTTGATTTTCTAGTTGATATCGTGCACCTTTACACAAACTCCAACCATTATTTACTAGCGCAATTTCTGCGCCAGCTACAATATCACCACCAGCTGCTGTTAATATTCTACCACGAACTTCTAGTATAGCCTTGTGAGGCAGCAAGAACACATCTTCGTCTCTTGTGTTAAATTTTCTTGGACCATCTTTATTTGGTTCGTTTGAGTTCTCGTCGAGGTATTCATTATACTCGAATTCTGTTGCTGTATTGTCAATATCATATTCCTCACCAAAATCAAGATAATTTTTAACTGACATTTTTTATTTTATAATCGTGACACAAAATTGCTAAATCTGAGGCAAATCTAATTTTCGTCTTGTTTTGTTTACTAGCTTATGTACCACCTCCTCACCGCGCGGCGACAGTAATTGTTTTGCTGTAGCTATCATAGCTCGTTCTGTTTCCGCTGTTGGTGCAATATCTGATATTGCTCGTTTTATTTCCGACACCGTAGGTATTGCGCCCTTAATTAATTTTTGTCCTACTGCACTGCCTGCTGCATTAGCTGCAAAAGCTTTGCTGGCATCAAAAGCAATTGGTGCTGCTTTACGTGCAATTCCTGGGATATTCTCGATCACCTTTGTAAACATATTTCCAAAAAATCCACCTACAATAATTCTTCGATAAACTTTTTTGATCTCATCGTTGTTATTAAATTAGGTTTGCAAAATTTACGTCGTGCGTAAATGTAAATAATACATGACAATTTTATTGTTAAGATCTATTTGTCGTCCTGATTGATCTGTTAGTTGCATTGTTATGTTGGTTATTTGATTTTAAGGAGTAATCGGATAGTATAATATTTGTCGAGGAGTAATTTGCATCAGTGAACCAGGCGGAACATCTGGCGAAAAACTATAGATTGTTTGACCTTGACTTCCCTTGACTGAGTAAGACCCTAATGCAATAGAACAATTGATCAATATTTTATTTACTTCTGTTATGTTAACTGGAAGATCTCCGTCAAACGACATACTTTGTTCTGTAACATTGCCATTCTGTCGACGATTAAATCCTAGCAACGATGCGATATTAGTCGCTGGTGAAAAATCGATCATCAAATTATTTTTTAATGTGATTCTAGCTCGTAGCGTATTATAGTTTGGGGTTAATTCAAAATTGTCTGCGGCGGTGTATTTTGTTATCAACTGTCTTACCGTTTTGTTGAGATCAGTTACATTATACGCCCCCTGTGGTATTTTGACTGACACCCAAGCACCAGAATTAAATGTAAAGTCGTCATTGACGTTTGTTTTTACATTTGCCATGGAATGCCATATTGTAGCGGAAATCAATCCGATTTGGTACTGGCTACCGGGATCTAGCATAATTGGCGGATCATAGTGGACAGAATAGTTTGCGCTATTTTTTGTCGTTTGTGACGAGTCAAGTAATAGTGCTGTTGACATTTATATAAGATCGCCAGGTAAAATTTCATACTTGTCTGTTGTTAGTAATCCACTCGATCTAAGATTATCTAAAATGTCCACGATCTCGCCGTCGATTTCAGTACCTGTATTACCTGCTTCTTTTGATGATATTAATAAGATAAGTCGGTCAACCAGTTCGGCGTTTGATGTAAAAACTTTAACACCTGTTCCAGTGGTTTCCTCTGGTAATATTTTAGGTCGTTCTCTTTCGTATTTATCAAACAGTTTTTTAAAATTCCAACTTTTGGTATAATCTTTATCTCTGGTTCGATACTGTACTGCTGTCGTATGTAAATCATCAGCAATAATTCCTTCTCTTATAGTATTCATCATCATCAACATTTCTCCTTCTGTTTTAACTTCTCCTATTTCTTCATCAGCAGATAAACCAGATTCTATAATTTTTGTTAATTTTTCTATTAAATTTTTATGTTCTCCTTCTGGCCAATCTCGAATTTTGTCAATGTCTTTGATATCATGTCTACTAATAAAACCTTCATATTCTTCACCTAATATTTTATCACGTGCATTTTTTCTATAAAATTTTATCTGTTTTTTGAGTGGCATTATTTCTGCGATAGATTCAGTCATAATGTTTTGTTTTTCAGCTAGTATCTCTCTGATAAATTTTGTATCGACCTTCTTAACTCGGCTGGATTAACCGTCAATCTTGCAATAGCACGTTGTAGATCAAGAGGGTTGTTTATTAATCTGTCAAATTCAGCCTGTCGTGCAGCAGGATCAGCAATATTTCTAACAAGTTCCTCTACAATTTTTTTAGTTTCTTCTTTCGATCTTTCTCCGAGTAAACCTAACAAACCTTTTCTTTAAATTTTTTCTAGTTCTTCTGGAGATAACGCAGATATTTCTGGTTGTTTGCCAAGTATTGCTTCGGTGACAGGTTTAAAAAAAATTAGCGGCTGTTTCTTCTGCTTGAACAATTATTTTATGCTCGGACGAATCAAGTTCGTCAATTGGAATTAATTCCTCTGGTTATTTTATTAAAAACATATCATCGCCAGCATCAAGCTAATCACGAAGTTTATCATTGTACTCGCGTAATAACTCGTATTTGTCTTGTTGCGGATTAATTGTGTAAATATATACCCGATCGTAGTTAAGGTTATCGTTGAGTAAGAGATTTAGCAAAAGATTTGTTTTACCAGAGCCTGTACGACCAACAATAAGATAATGACAATCTGGAAGTTCGTTGTTGTGTTTATGTTTGATTAATCATTCGGTGTCAAAATTTAATATCGCTGACTTCGCCATTGTTGTTATACAATTTTATGTTATATAATTTACATAATATGGCCTATTACACAAAGTTTGGAACAGCACTTACGGGATCTGTTTCTGCTGACGAACCAATAATAACTGATTCATCATCGCTAGTAAAAAAAACCGGCGACACAATGACAGAAAACCTGTTTATGTCAAATCAACGAGTTCTAGGTTTAGAAACAAATTATCCGCCAATAAATGTTGTTGATACACAAGCTGTTAGTTACGCACAACTAAAAACTATCGATAATAGCAAACTATCACTGACAGGAGGAACTTTAAGCGGTAATTTGGACATGTCAGGAAAAAAGGTTGTAGGCTTGGAAACCGCGTGCCCGCCAAGAAACTTAAATCAAACACAAGCGGTAAGTTATTGACAGTTGAAGTATGTTGATGATAACAAGCTTGATAAAACTGGTGGAACTGTTACAGGTAATATTAACATGTCAAGTAAAAAAATTATTGGGTTGGAAACCAAGTATCGACCAGCAAATGTTGATAGCACACAAGCGGTGAGTTATACACAACTAAAATCTGTTGACGATAACAAACTTAACAAGGCCGGCGACACAATGACAGGTAACCTTATGATGAGCAGTAACTCAAAAATAACTGGATTACCGACAACTTCACTAACACCAGCTAATGAGACTGATGCTATTAGTTACGCTCAGTTAAAAGAAGAACTCACCCCGTATTTTAAACGATCTGGTGGACTAATATAAGGTAACATAAATATGAGAGACAAAAAAACAACAACAACATATGTTCCAGTTAACCATAATGATCTAACGAATAAAGCGTACGTTGACAGTGTATCTGGTGGTGGTATAAAACGAACCAAAAACAATGTTGGGTATATTCCAAGACTTTTTAAGCCAACTAATAACCTGAAAATTATCCCCATTACGCTTTCTCTGATAGACAAGAATGGACTACTAACGGAGAAGTTTAAAATGTTTGGATTAAAATTAAATGTCCTATTGCAGTTGCTATCTGGCAATTTCATTTGCGAGGTCGATTAAACTCTAGTGTTGGTCGAATTTATAACTGGCGATTGGAAGGATCAAATGATGATATCGACTGGGTAATATTATACAGTACAGAAAACACGTATATTTCAATAACACAATATTTTACGATTCCGACAGAAAATACTGTCAACAAGTACTTGTGTTTTCGAGTTTATGTTATCGCTGCCAAACATCCGTTTCCAGGACTGACAGCATTTCAAATATACACACTTGATGATCAGATTTAATCTAACGTTGTAAAATAATGTCTGAACCAGCAATTATAACCGTTGCAAGAGAATTTTATGATAATATTTTTAACCTTGAAAAAGATGTTGCGGACAAATCACTAGCGGCATATGCGATAAATACTATGAAAAAATTTCCAATTCTAATGATAAACTCTCCATTGTCAGATGAAGAAAAAATGTATTCTTGTTATGTACATGCGAGGACCACAACTGAAAAAGGCAATAGAAAACTTTGATATTATAAGCAGATACTGTCATCCTGATGATTGTCTAGAAGAACACAAACAAGTTGAAATCCTGTTTAAAAAAATATTGCTTGAGCTTGATTTTAAAAATATAGATTTGATAATGCGATCTAGTTTATTAAAAGCACAAAAAGCGCAGGAGGAACAACAAATAAACGATAGTCATGATCGTCTCGACTAACTAGTGGAATCTAAGATAATAGGAAATAAAAAGGAACAAGAAGTTATACAATAGTTTTTTAAAACGAGGAATTTTTAGTATCTCGGTATGTACTACTACGACAAGGAAACACTACTTACAATCGCTGGTATGACAGTGGATACGGAGTTAATTATTAAAGCGTACTCAAACGCACTTCTACCAATGATTCGTAAAAAAGACCCAGAATTTGACCCGATTATTGTTAACAAATCTCTAGCGATAATCAAAGATTTTGACAATGAAATTAGTGATCTCAGTAATAATAAGCGAGAAAAGTTTTTTTGAGGAAGTCGATCAAAAAATATTTAAATCAGATATTGATTCTTATTACGATATAGGTGAAGAACACGATGTTCCACTTCCATCACTCCAACGCTCTAGATAATTGTCATTTCGAAATTATTACAATGAAATCGAGAAAAAATTTACATAACCATAGGAATTTTTTTTTTCTAAAGTAATGGTAATTATTCTTTTCCCTGTTGAACAAGGCTTACTCCGAAGATTAATGCTAGCAAATTTCGTAGTCGCATACGGAATTATCAGAAAACATCTTGTCCTCAAAAAGTTTACGTTGGATCAGATAAGTTTGGTACTAGGATTTATTGATGAAACAGAAAGAGAATACAGTAATTTGGTGAACGAAATAGATTTGTATAAACGTAAAGTAGAAAACGAGTTTGATTCCTACAGCTGATTAAAGAAAAATGAGGTACTAACAGATGAACGATATAAGGATACTTCGTCTGATGTTTATGACAAGTACAGAGATTTTATAGCTGATCCTAACAATACTAAGTTTGGTGAGTTTCTTGATTCGATTGTTGGTGGTAGAGTTTTTACTATCGTGTAAAAACTGTAAGCAAATATTGTATAATGAAAAAACAGATCATCGATTTCAATCATATTTCAGAAGAAATTCCAAAACAAGATGTTGACGCTCTAATGCAATATTACAGATATTATCATAAAACCTTTGGTGTGTAAAACAATGTTACAAGTATTACAGTAGAATACTTCGAGTAATATCTTATTTACCACTGCTGACAAGCTCTGGTATAATTTCAAGTGGAGCATCATTAAATCCGTTTTTGTTAATAATATCAGGTGTTGGTGTTTCTCTTTCAACGGCGTGTAAGAAAATTGAACCTCGACTTGAGACTAAAAAAATGCTTGTAAAACAGCAAGTATAACTTATAAAATATTACTTGATCAGATACGATCTTATTTGCGAGGAGTAAAATATTATATGGACGACTTAATACGCGAGTTCCGTATTATTGACACTATGTTAACAGATATTCTGCCAGTGAGAGTTAGCAAATAAGAAAATAATTATCATAAAGCATGGCTGTAACAGTAGTATATATAATCTTGCGTAAATTCCAGGTAGTTATTGATTTCCAGCTATACAATGTTCACAACATCCTGCAGATATATTTTAGATTCACACACTACAGGTTATTCAATAATATTTTTAGTAATAGGTGATGAAATTCTTTAAAAAATAAGAAAGGACTTACCTGCTTACATACAGATCCACTTGTTAAATGAACACGGAGAAAATTTTGCCTGCCTTTTATAGTGTTATTCTGGAATTTCTATTACGTAATCTTTGAAATTTCCATTACGTACTTTCTAGAATGTTCTTTGAAATTTCCATTACGTACTCTTTGAAATTTCCATTACGTAATTTCTAGAATGTTCTTTAGAATTTCCATTATTTAATTTTCCAGAATGTTCTTTGGAATTTCCATTACGTAATTTTCCAGAATGTTCTTTGGAATTTCCATTAAGTAATTTCTTGGAATTTCCGCGACCTTTTACCTGATAAAGCTATATATGTTCTGGAAATTCCGTGATGAGTCATTCTGAAATTTCCGGGATCTTTTACCTGACAGAATTATATGTGTTCTGGAAATACGTATAGGTGAGAAAACAAGTGTTTCTAGACCAGAGACCCCTTATTTTGTCAGAAATGTAAAAGTCATCATCGGAGCTGAAGAAAATGTCAACATAGAAGGGTTTTGGAAGGGAAAGAAGGGTCTCTGAGCTAGAAACCTGGTCTGAGCTAGGACCCTCCTTTCCCTCTACTACTCATAAGATATGTGGATTTATTAAAAAAGTAACAAACATGATCTAAAGAAATGAGCATGCACGGATTTCATGTCAATAATTATGACTACGATCTTGGGTTTGGATTGTGTAAATTTGGTACCAGCTACAATCAGTAAAAGGTAAAGTCTATTATTATTCTGTGAATGAAGTATGACAAGAGAACTTAGACATGCTGTATGACACTTTATATCCTTGATAAATCTGTTGAACGGGTTGTGCAATGCGATGCAACATCTCAGATCAAATGTCTCCTCACACTAACTAATGAAAGAAACAGGAAAATATAGCAGTCATAGTAATTGTATGTTTTTCATGGATAAAAAAACTTATTTTTCTCAATTTTTTTAAATCAGCGACTGGCATTTAAAAAATTTTGATCAACAAGGTTGACCTAACATAAGAATATATTATGTCTTAACAATTGATAAACTACAACGGACAATTCTTAAGCACACATATTTGTTTTCATTAATATCCGTCTTAGTATAATGAGTGTGCAAAAATTGTATAAATACAAAATCAGAGCAGCAATCTGAGGAATGTAGACTCCAATAAAAATGTGTTCATCTAAACTATCATCACCAGCAAGATCTACCGGTGTGATGACAGAGGAACAGGAAAGGAGTTAATTCATTGTGTCTGAGTTGTTGTTGTTGTTATAGAGTTTAACGCAATTTGTCAGCACAAGATAGGCTATACATGGCGGCCAGTATAAATGGTGGAGGAAAAACCCGGGAAAACCCGGAAAGAACCACCGACCCACGAGAAGCTACCGGCAAGCTTTCTCACATACCTACATTGGCCAAGCCCGAGACTCGAACCCAAGCAGACAAAGGTGAGATGGCAGTGATCCGTAACGGTGATTATTACATGGTCATTTTTGTCTCCGTTAACTTTACATTGTCAGAATCGTGCAATATTGTACGATATTGCACACCTTCATATTGCACTCACGTGCACGACACGTGTGCCCAATAGTGTATTAGGAACTACTTTGTAAACAAATCATGTACACTCACGTAGTAGACGCGTTACGTTTTGGTTGATTAAAATCTATTTCTGAATGAACTAAAGCAGATGTTTCGTGGACTGCCACACACCAGCTGCTTTGCCACATTCCGCGTTAACTTTTTTGATACAATATTTCGGATTTAGGCTAGTGATAGACGCCAGACAGGTCATAAAATTTTTGGGTCCCTACCAATAACATGCAAGTGATAAGGAATAAACGTGTCTTCTTTAGCCGGTAATATGACTGACAAAAAATATACTTACAGTTTTACATCCTGAATTTTCTCAAAATGTACTTTCTTAGTTCTGCAAATCCGAATGTCATGGGTTCTAAAGCTTGATTACACATTTCGAAATTGTAATTTCGACTAATTCCAAGTGCAATTACATTCTCCTTACTGCACTCAAAATGAAATGAACATTATATTCCATAGCGTCTTTTTGATAATTACAATTGAAAGAATTCATATTTTCTCACATTATGATTCCAAACATTCAATGACAGAACAGAAACACACTTGCAGATGCACAGGAATCTGACGTTTTATCAATAAAATTCGATGAAATCTCTGATAACACGAAATCGCCTTATCGGTACTATAAAGTAACACAAGGAGTACAAGCGTGATCCCAGCCCTCCGCTCGATTCGACTTTTCTCACGCGTCTTTTATTGCTTCAAAGACAGTAACGTACCAACGTATAACTCTCAAAGGACCATCGCATGAATCCAGTCCGGCGAATTAACCTTTATTTTCACCATTACGGTCACTAACCCTTTCTACACGACTCCATCAGGCGGAAATGCCCATTCTACCACGGGCTGAATAACATCATGAAAGTAATTTCACAAGATAAAATGTTTAACTTGCTTTTTATTTCAGATTGTATCATATGATAATTGTATCTAAATTTCCAGAACAGACACGTGTAGTTAAAGTTCGGATAGTAGAAATAACGGTTGATGACGTCATCACACTTCAAATATTAAAGCCTAGACGGATGCTGGACCCGGTAGATTTAAAAATGTGTTTGATCGACTTTCTAGAAGTTGCCACCTGGTAAGATCATCTGTTGTTTGTACTAAGGTTTTTTCATAACAGAAAATAATAGTGAAGAAGAAAATATGATACTTGTATGAGAGATGTACTTTTTATTATTATTATTATGATGATGATGATAATGATAGACAGAGGAAAAAAAAACAGTAGGAAAGGAGAAAAGCTTATACTTTATACCACTGATCAACCATTGATGATGATGGTGATGTGTGTGTGTGAGAGAGAGAGACAGAGACAGATATACAGACAGACAGATGAGGCAGGTAACACAAAATACTAAAATTATCAGGATTAATGTGTATACAATGCGAGGACAGTGTGAACGCTATCAGCAACTGTATATATGTATGTCTGTATGTGCAGAGTGACAGCATTTTTTAATACAACTTTTGAAAATAGTAGTAATATAATACTGTAAATAACATTTTCATGATGCATTCATTATTCTGAGCAAATTCAGCTAATCGATTGATTCCGCATTATTAAATTTTCCTAGTATTAAAGATAACACAGATTCTGTGCCGTGTTCGGTATGATTATTAGACCCTAAAGCATATTTAGGTCTCACTGGACAGTTTATCTGGTGAATTGTCATCCGACAATGACCAATTGCAGAAAAAGAAGAATAATTTTACACTGAAGATACAAATAAAAACAAACTAATGATTTTTGTAGAAAGCATGCATGTGAGATTTTGACTACGGCAATCAGGTTAATTCCTAATTCCTTATCCAACTGGTGGCTTTTATGCTGAACCAACACTGCCACCAACCCCTCTTTTGAACATTCATTTTTGACAGCAAAGAGCTATTTTGAATATTTTCCTGTGACAAGGCAGCTAAAAGAATCAGTATGTGCCTCATGCATGAATAATGTTCACTAGTACTATAACAAATTAGCATACTTTTCATCACCCCTCAACCATCTCGATATTTAGATATTTACCTCTGTAGCAGGCATACGTAAATACGTAAGCCAAGCCGGCTGTTCATTTGCAGCCCAAGTTACCCCTTTGATCTCCAGTGCTAGTCTAACTGTGACAGACAGTCACCAAACAAGCCAACCCATTTTCAAGCCTAACTCAAAGTAAATCTAAACCACATTACAGATTTAGCTTCTGTGTGAATTTATAAATGCTAGGCTTATGATAATTAGATTCATGTCTTCTACCTTAAAAATTAGGGAGGTGTCAAAATACTAAACTAGCCAGTGAGACCTTACTGCAGGGTAGAAACTGGTAGAATGGGCTACTTCCGCCTGATGGAGTCGTGTAGAAAGGGTTAGTGACCGTAATGGTGAAAATAAAGGTTAATTCGCCGGATTGGATTCATGCGATGGTCGTCCGAGAGTTATGCGTTGGTACGTTACTGTCTTTTGAATGGATATGTGTAGTTTTTCAGCAGTCTTCTTGCGATTTTGAAGCGATAAAAGGCGCGTGAGAAAAGTCGAATCGAGCGGAGGGCTGGGGTCACGCTTGTACTCCTTGTGTTACTTTATAGTACCGATAAGGTAATTTCGTGTTGTCAGAGATTTCATCGAACTTTATTAATAAAACGTCAGACTCCTGTGGCAGATGTCAACACGCTGCTCCCTCGCTGCTGAAATCAGATGTACTTCATGTAGAATTGGCACAGATAAATCCAGTCTATAATCATGAAATTTCGTAGAATCGACAAAAAATACCAAAATCTATTCATTCCAGACCAAATGGAATAGTTGTTGTAATGTGCTTTCATTCACAATGTGATTCTGAATTTCAAGTAGACCAAAACGCTATTTTCTTTCAAAGGTGATGTCTAGCTCGCGACTAAGCTCAAATTTATCTGGGCGGAGTTATGTGCGCATTAATATTGTTGTTGTTGTGTACTGATGAATCTGCGCTTGTGTATTTAGTTTGGAATACAGCATAAATTCAGTTACTTTGTTTCTTGAAATGTATTTTTGTTTATATAATTAAGCCTTAGGTAAAATAAGAAAATGAGCATATAATAAAAAGGTTACTGCATTTTTATGGGAAAATATAAACTCGTTTCGTTGGATGGATATACTGCACTCCCAAAGTCGTGCAGTATAGCCATCCGAAAAACTCGTTGATATTTTTCCATACAAATGCAGTAACCTATAACCACTCAGCCACTCGAGACCCCCCACTGTGTCACATATTACCTGGATAAAGTCAATCCGATTACTCGACAAGTAGATTCACTCTAAAGTTTGGTTAATATTAGTATTTTTAGACTTAATTTATATGTAATTTGTTCTCTAAATATGAAATAGGCACAGGATAGGATATACCAGCGCCGCATGTGTCATGTGTGTATTGACTGACATATAGCGTGTATTATCTAGGAGCTTCACCACACAGCTGAGGAATACACGCAGACAACATCAACATTGCGTGGAGTAACACAGTTTTTCATTGGTAGATGTGCGTATTCTTTGCCTGTGCAAAGAAAGTGTTTGTGCACTGTGTGGAATCTTTATTTTTTTTTAAAAAAAATGAATATTCAAATTTCAGGTCATGAATTTGCATTAGGAAAAATCTCTTGACCAAATTCGTTGATTTTATTTTCTGACTTTTGCATTTTCTGCAAAACTACACTACTTGGTAAATAATGAGAAACAGGAAATTGAAAACTGAAAATAGAAGGCTTTCCAGCTGGACCATTATGCAAAAGATACGCATTACCATAAAAGTTACTTCACGAGCGGTGCCGCTAACTTATATGACAAAGGCAGAGCCTAGAAGAAAGGATCGTGTAATATGTCATGTATGTAACGACTGTCATTTGTGTATACTGAATGAGCGCTTCTCGATATGACGGAGAAATACGCGAAAAAATGAGAACAATACTGCCTGACATCATACAAATGTTTGAATAGGGGTACGTGCTCGTTTTCAGCTTGTACAAAAGGAAGTGTTCATGCATTGCGTGAAATGTTAATTTCTGATATGAATAACGAAAATAAATTTTATAACTCGTGAATTTATATTAGCAAAAAAAAAAAAAAAAAAAAAAATTTATTGTCGTCTCTGCCTTGTAGTATCTGCTGTAGTTATCAAAAAGAGTAAATCACGAGAGAAACCGGATTTAGAATAAAAGAAACAAAGTTTTTACAGCTGGACAACTAAGCAGACGAAAAAAATGTCCATCATAGCAGACTCTAAGATTAAATTTATACGTAAAAAACATTAATATTATATACCCGTAGTTGACAGCTGTAGGTTTCCAGAGTTAGCTGCATAAAGTTTGCAGTCTGGTTCCACGTTAATCTGAATTCATTCTCATTATGTATTGTTTAGTTTTCTATCGTTGTTCTCTTTGATTTTTGTTTTGAACATTTCCACAATACACTGTAATGCAACAGTAAATCGGTACAGAAATAAATCAGATATATGTGGTATGAAATTTAATGACCTCACGACTACATTCGTTACTACTCCCATAGCCAAGAAAATCTATGTGAACATTTGAAATTAATCGTCCATGTCAATTAAACTGCTCAGTGGATTGGAATATGTTGCCATATACTTAATATACTAATTCTTGGGAACATATGTGCTATATTTTATGGAATTTAATACCGATTTTGTAAAACCGTCTTTGTCATTAATAATAATAATAATAAGAAGAAGAAGAAGAAGAATCAGGCCCGGCCCTAGGGCAAGGCGAACGAGCCAACCACCTTGGGCCCCGCGCTTCTCCGCAATGCAATTTTTTTGCTTGGGGCCCCGCGCTCATCGCATGCTGCCTTGGGCCCCGCACATCCTAGGGCCGGGCCTGATAATAATAATATAAAACTGTCAAAGCCTCGGCCAAACGAGAACAGCGTTAGGCATGTGGGTAATGAGTAAAGTCCATATCGTCTGCTGATGCGCTTCTCAAAATTGCTGCTGATGTATACGCGAAGACAGCAACAACATTGCATGACATCATCAAAATGTGTTGCATAGCCTCACATGTGAGTTCTTTTCCTCTGCAAATGTAGGAAGTATTTCTGCGTTACTTGGTGTAATTTCTTCGAATATTATTAAACATATATTTACATTCACGAATCTGCAAACAGATTTTTTTGTTGCTTTATTTGATTTTTGTTTGTTCAGAAAATTCTTCTTCTCTGCCGAAGTACCATAAACGGATGTGGCGCTCTACAGTTTCGTATTTTGCTTAGGGTGAGATTTTTAAAGAAAACTAATTTCCTATGTTTTACTTACTGGTTATCCTGGCCATTTAAAAAAGAATTTGTTTTTCTTAAGTATTGTTAAACGAATTTTAATTCCCTTTACTTTGGTGTATGATTTATGGGTTTAATTTGGGGTTATAGAGTATACATAAGATGTGCAACTATAAAAAAAACTGCTAGCTCCGCTTGGTCATCTTCACTTCCTGGACTTCAATGGTAAGTTATAAAAAAATAGCGGATAACTTTTTTAACTTTTTATGTATTTTGTAATTCATTCATTGCACTTTCAGAACCCGATATTGTCTGGTCTAATAAAATTCGTTTTCCCCATTTTAACAACTTCTAAAGATAGTGTACTTTGGACTAATTCAGGCTGATTTTTCGAGCACATGGGAGCAGTCATTTAGGTTAACTGTGTACAATATCCAAATAAATATCAGCCACTGTAAATGAAAGTAACATTTAGGTATGCCAGCAGTCTCTCAATTGTGCATGTTGCAAATGCGAAAAACTTCACCTTACAACTGTCACTTTCTCAGAAGAACATAATATCTGTAGTGCTCCCCCAGGACAAGCCGAAACAGGAAACCGGAAACGCAGGTTTGCCGATAAAATCTGTTCGTTTCACATGCGGAACTGATCGCTAATAGCAATAGTAACGCGAATAATTGTATACATGCTTACTAAAAATTGTTTGTATATTTTATATCATTTTCCTAAACAAATGATGTACATATATCAAGCTCTACTGTGTTCTTGATAAATAGCTTCGAAAAAGTGCAGCCGTCTTCGTCTGGCGATCATAGATTCAACTTAAGTGGCTCAAATGAATGGTTATTGGTTATTTGGGTTTTGTTTGTTTTTATTTTCTTATATGTCGAGCGCCCAACTGGTCTGAACGACAAAGAAATCTTACCTTCTGGTAGATGTCGATTTTGTCCTTAGCATGCGTGGTTTTACGGATAACTGCAGGATTTATTCCTTGATTTATTAGTTTGAGAACTCCGTATCGCATACGATAGTGTTTTGTTGGATTTTTTTTAAACAAGAGACAAGACTAGCTATCAAATGTTGATGCAAATACCCATGAGTTCAGCCGTGGAAAAGAAAATGATTAATCGAAAGGTCAGAGCAAACACTATAGAGAGATCAGAAGTAAACGCTCCCAATGCATGATGATACCAGTACACAATTGCATTATAACAAGAGGTTTAAAAATTGCATAAGTCACCGACAGTGTGTGGTGACCTTAATTACCATGTTTGCGTTGGTGTATATGGCGAATTCCGCTCTGACAAGAATATACCCAGATCTACAGTAACGTGTTGTGTTGTCAGTAGAGAATATATACTGTTTCGCTGGCAATAATTTTTTTAAAAAAGTGTTACTCTGATCTGCTGCCGCATTATGCGATTGTAGATCTGGGTACAAATGGAAAGTGAATACATGTATATACGATTGCAGATCTGGGTACGAGGGGAAGTGAATATATGTATATGCGATTGTAGATCTGGGTACGTGGGGAAGTGAATACATGTATATGCCATTATAGATCTGGGTACCAGGGGGATGCGAATACATGTATATACGATTGTAAATATGGGTACCAGGGGATGCGAATACATTTATATGCGATTGTAAATCTGGGTACCAGAGGAAGCGAATACATTTCTATGCGATTGTAGATCTGAGTACATGGGGAAGTGAATACGTATATATGCGATTGTAGATCTGGGTACGAAGGGAAGGAAATAGATCTGTATGCGATTGTAGATCTGGGTACGAGGGGAAGGGAATACATGTATATGCCATTGTAGATCTGGGTACGAGGGGAAGTGAATACATGTATATGCCTTTGTAGATCTGGGTACCAGAGGAAGTGAATACATGTATATGCCATTGTAGATCTGGGTACCAGAGGAAGTGAATACATGTATATGCCATTGTAGATCTGGGTACGAGGGGAAGCGAGTACATTAATATGCTATTGTAGATCTGTGTACCAGGGAAGTGAATACATTTATATGCGATTGTATATCTGGGTACGATAGGAAGTGAATACATGGAAAGGTATATGCGATTGTAGATCTGGGTACGAGGGGAAATAAATACTTGTATATGCGATTGTAGATCTGGGCACGAGGGGAAGTGACTACATTTATATATGAGATAGAAAAAAGAAGGGAAAAAAACGAACAAAAATAACAAAAACATACCTGATTGGACTAGCGCTTTGTATGTCTCCAAACAGTGAATTCAGAATTGAAACGGCATGTTAAAGTAAGACGCTGGCTCAAAATCTCAAAATGGAGTCCAGCAATAACTGTCATCGATTTGTAACTAATTATGCACTGCTCCAATTTACAATGTTTGTACTGATACAGAAAAAGAGAGAACTTTAAAAACGTAATGCATTTTCTTAAGTTCTTATAGTTTTATCAAAAGTCACGTTCGTGAAATAATCGGTAAAAATAAAAGGCCCATACCGACTGGTCTTTAAATACAGACGCGTCAAGTACTTGCTGACCTTGCGGCATATTTTTTCTGTCGATACGTCTAGCTTCTTTGCTCTACTACATTACTGAATTTTCTAGAATCTAATTAGCTGTAGAAATACTCGTTATTCGAATTATCTGATGAGTCTGACTTTTTGCGAGTCATCGACAGACATATCGATGACAGACGTGACCACGTTGAGGTGGTATTGCGGTCGCTGCGGACTTCAGTGGGATGGCTGACAGTAATGCTGCAAGAGTGCGGCGTGAGCAATACTGATCTAACTTTGTACAATGCTGGCACACATTTTCTATTTTCTTTGAATCATGGTTATGTTCGTCAGATCCCTCCATTAAAAAGTCAGCGAAAAATACCAAGCTAGGAGGAACATGGTTTTGATTGCTTAATTTGCATTAGTTGTGTTCAATTGAAAGACGACGTGCTTTCTCAGAATAAGTATATTCTTGCCTCGTTGCTGTTGTAAAATTAAAGAATTGATTTTATGCGATCTTATTTTCAGGATCCAGAGATAAAAATGGCTGACAAAAGGGTGCGGATTGTGGTAGTAGGAGCTGGGGCGGCGGGTCTCTCTGCAACATGTCGTCTGCTTGAAGCGGGCTTCAGTGACGTTATCCTACTGGAAGCCTCTGACAGGTGTCTTTAGTATATTTATAATTTATTTTATATATTTTATTTATGTATTTAATTATGTATTACGTAAGGGTAAAACGCTCGTTTCAGTGGGTGAAAATATTCGGATCCCCATGGTCTTTTCTTTCAACATACATACAGATTTTCGAACACTTAAGCGTAAAATTTGTCAAAATTTGATCATGGAAAATTGCTGAACAAATGTCGACATGTTTTTTTTGTTGTTTTTTGGTTTTTTGGTTTTTTTGGGGGTTTTTTTTATGACAAATACTTTCTTCCAAACTCAGTACAGCTGTGGAATGGTTTTGTTCCTCGTTCGAGTCAAAAGAATAAAATGTTTAATAGATAGTAATTCACTTCTTTAAATGAGCATGCAAATTAAAACAATGGTCTCTGATCTTTTTTGAGATCACTGATAACTTCATGGTATTATATACACAAAACTACTTAAGAGTTTTGTTACGAGTAGTTGGAAAGAGCGATTTGGGTGTAGCGAAGGGATATGTATAGGCAGTTAAGTTGAGACTAGGCCGATAAATCAACCCCTCACCTCTGATGATATTGATTTTCGGGTTGATGTCGTCCATCAGGATCAACACATATTTGTGTGTGTGTGGGGGTGTGTGGATTTATCGGACTAAGTTGAGACGTATTCATATTGGAATGATAACTATTGCGGTTTTCTATTTTTTTTTTTTTTTTTTATATACCCCACCGTTTCCCATTTACGCTAGCCAAATATTTTCCATTACACAGTAATAATGGAATTAAAAAATACGTAAAGGTTGGTACAAGTTTGATTTATTGTATAGAAAGCATATCGAAGCGGGGACGTCCGCGAAAACTCTGAAATAGTTCCATTTAGGTGTGCGATACGGAAATAAGGACTGAACACCCGTGTTGAACACAGATCAACCATAATATTAAATGGGTATGCAATAACATGAATTTCTGGACAGAATCTGAGAAAATGTTTTCTATCGTCACTATTATACCAATATTTGAAGGTATTGAAACTGGATTAAACCAGAAAACGCATAATAATAAAAGAGCTCGATTCTCGTTTCCACAATAGAACGAAAAAGACATGACGGAACAATACCTTTGGGATGACGAGTATTTGTCATTAGTTGTCACAAAAAGAAAACCCTGTCCATTATTTTTGTGGCGATAACTTTTTGTATGGAATCGGACATAAAAATCTAAAAAGAAAAAATTTCTTCAGTTGGACTTCCGCTAAATTTATCAGAAAGGTCCCGTCTTAACAGACCGTATAAAACCGCAAATCAGAGCTTGAATGAAGAGTTTTAATAATGAGCCCTTGAAAACATTGTTAAGATAAAATAAATGTATCAGCCTCGGTTTTTGGTTTCATTGTCAGTATATTGTTCAGAGACATCAGTGATCGTATTCTAATGAGACGTATCTTGGTTTGGTGTTTCACGGAACATCAACACAAGTAGATTATTTACTGCCGAGGCTACTGGAATAAAGTGCCTTGTCCATTGACACACCACGCTAGCTGACCTAGGATGATCCAATGGCAGGGCTCGAACCTTCACCCTTTCGGTCACGAATCCAGCAAACTAACCACAGAGCCACCGCGAACACTAGTAATTTGTTATATGGTCAAAAAGCATGTATAAAAACGTATTTAGACAGAGTTTAAGTACACGTGCAAATAAATGGCTTCAGTAACATTTGCTGAGCATGACCTCGAAATGTGTCCCGACCTTATCTTGTCATTGTTTATCAGATTGAATGGCCTCGAGATAAGATAAAGAGTGATTCGAAAATTGGGACTTTTATTTTCCTTATTTGATCGTTCCTGAACGTGCACCAAAGCGCATAAAGTTTCGACAGTTCTGTGTCTGTTACTCGCAGCAGGGAGCTGGTTGTACCAAACCCAAGATGGGCATTAAGACAGCAATATAACCTTGACGTGATCGCCTTTTTTGTTGCTGTTGATAATGTTAATAATATTAATGTGGTTTTGATGTCTCAGATCATACGACCAGAAATGTACAATACTGCAAATGTAAGGACTGTATTTTTTTTGTTGTTGAAAAGTTATACTTTATTGTAATAGTTTTGATTGTTTTAACAGAATGGGTGGAAGGATTAATACTGTGAAGTTCGGCAAAGGAGAAGATCATATTGTAGAATTAGGAGCCAACTGGATACACGGACCTACTGCAGAAAACTCCACCTTCACCGTGGCCGAAGAATATGATCTACTTAGGCCATACAAAATTCTCGACAGGTACATTGACGGGTATTGCTTTGGACTAAGGTAATCAGTTGACGTTTCAGTAAAACTCAACAGGTACATTGACGGGTATTGTTTTTGACTGAGGTAATCAGTTGACGTTTCAGTAAAACTCAACAGGTACATTGACGGGTATTGTTTTTGACTGAGGTAATCAGTTGACGCTTCAGTAAAACTCAACAGGTACATTGACGGGTATTGTTTTTGACTGAGGTAATCAGCTTAAGTTTCAGTTTCAGTAAAAATCATCGTATTTCTTACACTCGCTTATAAATCGAGTCCAACCGCAAACTACTAACTGCTATCAGAAAATCCGCGGCAGATCTGGGTCTGTGCAGTTTGTTAGCCGTAATCAGTAGAACAAGCAGCACAGAATTTGATCTACTAGCGCATTATGTAATGGCACAAAGGGTCTATGTTAAGTTGAACTGGACGTATAAGGGAGTACAGACGGAACATGTGTGTGTGTGTGTGTGTGTTTTGAATAACATCAAACTCTGCCCACATATGATTGCGTCTCATAATTTGGCATTTTCGTGAAAATTTCATTTGATATTCTTATGTTTTCTGAAACTTATTACTTGTTCGTTTTAAGCATTGACCAGCAAATATGGACAGTCAGTACCTTCCTTTTCAGCTTGTATAAAGGCATAGTGACAACTTTCTACAAATTCATATATAATTTCGCTCGTAATTTTGCGTCTCGGTTCCTTCAGATTCTTAAAACTATTGTGTAGAAATTCGACAATTTCTCGATAAAATTGGGTATTGCGTTCTCTTTATTCCCTTAAAAAATCACTGAACTAACCTGCACAAATTTTTCTTGTTCCAGATTCAGTGAGAATTTCATCAAAGAAAACGGTGAAGAAATTGATAGGAGGCTTGTTTCGAAAGCCTTGCAAATTTACCGGAAACTCGATGCTGAGGTGTTTAACAGAGAAAGAAGAGGATCCAGTCCCAATCAAAACCTGTACGAGAAAGCAGTCCCAGCTTTCCAGACCGAGCTTGATACAATCCCAGAAGGAGAGAGAAAAGACGTCGCCAGGGCTCTACAGGCTATGCTAAATTATTCACGCTTTCACAATGGCGATGAGTTGGAGAAAATTTCGGCCCCGGGGCTGGCAGATTATATAGAACTGCCGGGTGGGGATCTGCGAATCCCACTTGGATATATGTCAATTTTGAAGAAGATAGCGAAAGATTTTCCAGCATCAACCATTCGGTACAACTGTGAAGTGCTTGAGATAAGGTGGCAAGAGAGAGGTCAGTTACCGATCAGGCTAGTTTGTAGGGACGGTATATACACAGCTGACCATGTAATAATCACATGCTCTCTTGGATACTTGAAAAAGCATAAGGACAGGCTATTCAATCCAGAGCTGCCGGCTCACAAGAAAAGAGCCATTGATACAGTAGGGTTCGGAAGGGTCGACAAGATATTTCTGCAATACAAAGAGCCACTTATGGATCCTGGCTTTGTAGGTATAGTTTTCGCCTGGGACGATACAGCTAAAGTCACTTGCAGCACATGGTATAAGAGAATATTTGGGATCGATGCGGTGGATAACAATCCAAATGTCTTGGTGGCTTGGTTGGCGGGGGACGGGGCGGAGCATATGGAAACATTGTCTGAAGAGGAAATAGAAAAAGTCTGCACGGATCTTCTGAGAAAATTCCTTCCCGGCAGGACAGTTCCAAAACCCGAGAGGGTCTTGGTGACCCGCTGGTGCAGTAACCCCTACACCCTGGGATCTTACTCCTACCCGGGAATGGAATATAGGCACGGGGACATGCTAGTGATGGCAGAGCCGCTCTGCTACCAGGACGTACCGAGGGTGCTGTTTGCAGGGGAGGCAACACATGACAGGTTCTTTTCATGTACACATGGTGCTAGGTCATCTGGTATCCGGGAGGCAGACAGACTGGTTGAGTGGTATTCAAAACGTAAAGCACAGGCTAGGCTTTAGCATCAGTCTTTCACTTTACTTTAAGATCAACTATTTCGTTCACAACCGATTAGTCTAATTTTCTACTTTTAAAAACTGGATGTTGATTATATAAGAAGAAAAAGAAGGAAAAAAGCATATACACGGACACACAGAATGTTGTTTTCAAATAAATTATTTTCTATATGTTTATTATCGCATTATCTGGTGCAATGAATTAATGACATCGGTAAGTCATTTTATAACTGTATTAAATAGCCTTTCCATTAAAAAGAAATGTGACAAGTGCAGCTTTTCAACCAACCGTTCGTTTTACAATCATCCGGAATGGTTGCAACCAGAAATCTTCAGGAGCATGGGCGTCAAGATTTTGTATCCATTTTTAACATGGGGGATACATCTTAGACCGACTCGCAAGCGAGAAGCCACTTCCCATGAACCGCCTTCAGATTTTATTTTAATTTCATTCGATCTTGTTTTCAAACATGGACTTCCTGTAGTCAGGTATCCAAACATGTATTCTACTCGTACAGCGTTCGCAAACGAGGTCGGGCACCAGGCTAACTGTGACTGGAACTGCAGTGCTCTGATGTGCATTAGCTATGTAACAAGTACGGTTGGCGGAGACTCAATGAAAAATGGGCTCCAAATATTGGAGATTGTAGCGGAAATTCCTAAGTTGGAGTTAAATGAAAAGTTTCAAGTTAATGAATTTGACACCAAATTTGAAAGAATTTGACACCACAATAGAATCGAGAATAGGCAAGAATGCACATTTATCCATGTATTGAAAATTTGTCAAGTCATTCGTTTAGTGATCAGATGGTGACTTTGAAACTGTTAGAACATGAATATAACATATACTAGACGAATGAGTGCCATCGTAATAAAGAATAAAAAAGTGAAAAAGAACATGGAGCAAAAGAACAGACAAATTATAAAATGGTGTCTCTGGTTTCAACTATAACGTAGGTTTCAGGTTGCGCACAGGAAAAAAAAAAGTTCTTTTCTGCTTTTATGAAGGCAGTTTCTTTATACGCTGGAGAATCTTCTGAAAGGGTGATTGGTCAACAATCTATTAAGATTTTTAAAAGTAAAAAAGATCGGACATCCCTGAACGCCATACATAGACTGATACCGACACCTTGCTGCACATGTTAGTAAAAAGCAAACTGGAGACGTGTCATTTGAAGAGAAAACAATATGGGAATCAGTTCAGACCCAGAATAACTTACTGCAGAATATGTTAATATATTGAATCACTTCCAATCTTATGTCTAATTTTATTTGGAATTTTATGTGAGCGGAGGATGTGAGAGTTTGTGGGGAACTCTGAATTCAGTGTCGGATACTTATCCCAAAATGTTTTCTTTGCTTTTATGTTTGATATAGATCGACAGTTGACAGTGGGAGCAAAGTGGAGCACTGTTATTATTCCGCACAGAAAATGCATGTAAAGAAGTAACAATGACGGATGAGGGACATATTGCCCACGTGATTTAAAAAGCAAAAGATTGTATCTCCACGTGTTTGGTTATAAACGATGTTTGTCTTGTCGTTCTAGTCTCCATGAAGCAGATATATATTTAATCGGAAATTATATATTCAGAACTTTTACATTATAACTATAGGTGCACAAATGACATTAAAATCTGTTTCACGAAAGGCCTCATTTTGGTTGTGCAAGGCTGGAGAGTTAAAACAAAATTTTATCAGAAACAATCTCTCTCTCTCTCTCTCTCTCTCTCTCTCTCTCTCTCTCTCTCTCATGCTAAAAAGGAAGAGAAGTTTTCAATTTAAATATATGTACTCATTGGAAGGCGGCGACTTATTTATCAATAACCATCTCCCCCTCCTCATTATTGCACGATGATTACTTAAACTTTATGTCTAAGTCCTTTTCCCACATTAAGAAGGATTTGTGATAAATTTTAAAATTTTTATCTGTTCTGAAGAAAATTTATAATAAGCCTTTTTCTCATTGCTTTTTATGATACATGCAACATTTTCATAACCTCGATCTTTGTTTTTATTTGGGGTGGGTGGGTGGATGTTTATGGTGAGACCATTCTTGTCACGAAAACAAATTTTTCAGTATATTTCTGCGCCATAACGAGCAGAGAATTGTTCGCGAATACTGTTCTCATGTTGAAACCTCACACCATCGCTGATGTGGGAATGCAAGAGAAAAACTGGCGGACCGAGCAAAAACGTTAAAAAATGCAGACGACTTCTTGGTAAATTCCTCATCAGCCAAGAAAATACTCGTGGCGTTCAGGTCATCCGATAATGGGTAGCCCCAAAACTACCTGAGGGTAAGGCGCCAGGTCGCCCGCAGATTTTTTGGTTTCTGTGTGTGTGTGTGGGGGGGCAAACATTTAGTAGTCAGCTATTAAGCTTTACGGATGTAGGCCAAAACATGTTTAGAGGTGAAATGGGGGGGGGGGGAATGTGCCTCCCTTGCCCCTATGTGCGGGAGCCCATGTAAGGCGCGGTTACATTTTGGTCGGAACAGCGACGTAACACGACCACAATAATGTCACCAAAACGGCCAACCAGTAAGCAAAGTGAAACATATTTATGGTCGATGTATAGCTCAAATAATGTCCATAGTTCACGATTGTGCCATAGGCACTGACAGAAACAACTTTAATTTAAAAAAATAAACTCCGGAGCAAGGCAGTTAAGTTGCCCATACTATCATCCGTTTAGCATTCTTTCGTGATTTTGAGTAGAGCAGGGTCCCTGATTTTAATGAATACTCAAACTTAAGGTACAACGAAACAAAATCTTGTACCATATTGTATCCCGAGCTCGCTTCTTACGATTTTAGTTATTGCTATGGTAACCATGAAAATGAGTAGGAAACATTTACTATTACAAAGCTCCACGTCTAAGATTATGCAAAATCATTGATAATTTAATGTTGTTCCGAAAACGTTTACATCTTCCTTGATCTTGTATATCTACTGTTAAGAATCCTTGGTCTTAAAATAAGTAACAGAAAAAGCAAAACCAACAAGTTTAGTAAAACTCAACGGATAATATATTTCCTTAGAATACAAAATGAAACATTAAGAGGAACTTACAGTATTTTGAATTAAATCCCAAATAATCCTACACATTCTATCACAAGTCCAAAAGTATAGAGTGTTACGTATGAATTCCCGTGATGTTCCGAATGAATTCCTATCTAGAATGTGCTGTTGTGCCAATAGTCTTGATGCATCAGAATGATATAATCCAGAATGTTGTTGAATGAGTCCTCAATAATCCCAAAATGGTCCCTTTAGTCCAAAAGTTAAAGAGTACTTTGCAATTCCAACAAATAATTTTAAATAAAAGATTCCTCTCACATTATATCTGAATACAACATTAACTACTTCTACAAACTGAAATTAAAGTAGGTTGTTGAACTCAGTTTTATATGTCTTCACTTAACCAGTGTTGCAATAGCATTTCTGAAGAAAAAAAAAACACCTCAATCCTCTTAATGGAAAATTACCCCAAACTGTAAACACGTTCGCTTTTAGAACCTTCTGATGTCATAACCAAGGCTAGGTATTGAACTCAACCCCAATTTATCTATCTATAACTTAAAAACAAGACAAAACTCAGGTACGCACTAAAACTCTATCCTTAGTCATGGACAAAGGTCGAGAACACAATATAAACAAACTATACACAACACTGCAAAGAAAATTTTCCTGTCAGAAGAAATAAAAAATATTTAAATAAGACGAGATACCCTCAACCCCAGCGATTTCCGATTTCAGTGTATTATTCACGATTTCATTATGAGGCAGCAGAGGCGAAAATGGCAAGAAATCAAAGTCTGGAAGGGCATGCATAATTACAGGAAGTGGACTTTATTGTTCGAACGGTGAAAATAACAAACTGAATCATGCAGTTTGATCAGGAGAACAATGTTTCAACTGTGATTTAAAGTTAACCAGGTGTGAACTGAGTTATGATCGGAAAAGGTTCCCTAGCTTCATGGCATGCACGATGAATCTGGATGGAAAATACTTGCCATCTTGAAAGCAATCTTGTTTATAGTTTCAGAGTGAAGGCAACACGAAGAACATGGTTCGGACAGATTATAAACAAACGAAACATGTCTCCAAGATAAGTGAATTCATCTCTGATCAGTTGGAAGCCCATTCAAAGCGGTTGCAGTTCTGAATCATCTTATCAATGTATTACATTGCCTTGATCAAGAAGTATTATGCTCAAAGTGCGCCAATGCAGATTGAAAAATGGAAGAAAACTTATTAAAAATGTACCTTGAAGTTGACGCATATTATTTTGTTTTCCGTTCTTTAATAGCTATCACAGGCAAATTGTGAATCAGACTGAATAACAAAACCACAAGGAAGTTGTACGATTCACCCGAAATTATATACTTCGATTTTTAACAGAAATTTTGTTTAGCTAAGACGAAAGATACGCAACAGTTTTTTTTTTTACAGAACAAATAAATTAAAAATAAAATAAATAACAGTTCTAGGCTGGGTAGAACCAACCTCAGTGTACAACCATCTATATTTTTATTCTAGTAAGAGTCAAAAGATGATATTACAATTTTACCACCTCGCGAACAGTTTCTCTTCTTATGGATAGAACACGAATGACGTCATTGGCAGTCATATTTGTGGTATGCTGACAGATTTACTATTAATTTTCTGTGGTATTTTGGAAGATATAATAAATTCATCGAATTTCAATAAACTGATACAGAATATACATAAAGAAAAGAACGCAAACCCGGCATTTGCAATTTATAGATTGATTTTACCTCGGCGTGTCTTGTTGACAATAATAAATTTTGCTGGGCGCATGTAGGATATGTCTATATGGGTTATAAATGTTAAAGCGACATGTAATTAGGGCTGACTTTAATGTTTGAATTGCTGCTCAAAATGTCGAAACAGAGGAGTCCACGTTTTATTTAGTGTTGGACTGCGAGTCTGGAAATGACACTGATTCTCCTGTCAGAAACCCAAATATGAAATATTCTTCTCGCGATAAAAATCCATCATCTCAATCTAGAATTATTGTTGCCAGGGATATTCTTCAATTTGCACAATAAAATTCAATTTTGTTTATGATTTTACCATTTGCAAGGCTTAGCAATTGTACTGCATAGAAAGTAAACTCATGTATGTGGAAAATCGCATGAAACCTTTTACATGCGACTTACCTGGGCAAAAACAATGGACAAAATATGAATTTAAAACTTGGATTGATACATGGCAGGGTGATACGCGATACAGTACAGCGATAAGAAATCATTAAAGTCAAATATTATGCAACGGTTACGTCAATAAACCAAATCTGCAATTGCCTACAAGTTTCTGACTTATTGATGCATGAGACAGAAAATTTTGTACTAGTCTTGTATCACTGGCCATTCATGTCAATACGTCGTGATATTGCACGAAGATAAAGATTTCACGAAAAAGGATAATTTTGAAGTGAAAAGTTATCTTAAAGCGAATATCTTTTCTTCACGACGATTTCTCTTACCAATATCGTAAAAAGCTTCTTAAAAAAGTGATCGATAAGTGTTATACTCTATCAGAGCTTGTCACAAATTATTTTGTTTTTGAATGAAGAAACGTATTGTATAAGTCTTCTTTCTTCACGAAAACACCACCAATCTAAACGAAGATTATTTTTTTCGTGAAAAATTCACATTGACATGAAGTTTCATCGACGAAGAATGGTACTTTTTATGAGATGTCACTGTTACTGAAAACTGCACTTTTTTATGAAAAGAAGCAACAAAGTCAATTTTTCATGAAAGGTCACGCATATAAAAGGCATTTTATCGTGAAGAAAGTGACATGCTAGATGAAGGTCACATTGTTTTCATACAAAATTTTTTTTCTTTTTTTTTGGCGAAAAATTGCTTGTATGTGTAGTGGCACCTTTTTCTCGTGAAAATGACAAGAACGGGCATTATTAGTCTTGCCTTGTTTTTCAAGGATAAAGCGTATTTTGAATTGAGATTGCACCCATCTGCATAGTGTTGTTTTCGAAAGAAGGTACCGGTTTTTGTTGAGTTAGTGGAAAGCCTGACGTATAAGTCACTTTTCCGCTGGACAACGGTTTGTTACTGTTTTGGCTTAAGCTATTTCATTTGTATATATTTCCTGAATCGCTTGATAAATTCTCATCACAACTGGCATCAACCATTATAAGGGCAACTCGTTTTGCAAAAGGCTCGCTCGCCCCTTTTATCTTGAGGTCAGAATCACAGTAATTAAATATTTGCGTTACGACGTTTGGTTATAAGTTTTTTATTCATTCACAATGGGGTCAAGATTACGGCCGGAGAATATTTGCGTTACAGTTTCGATTAAAGTTTTCTTTGCATTTACTTATCTTTCCTTAACCACTTCATGCATTCTAATTTATATTTTGGATGGATCATTAGGAAGCCATATTCATTCAGCGACAAGCTTTCTCAACCTTTGTACCTTTAGGTCAAGTCACACATTTTACGAAAATGCTTTCAATGTGAGCTCGACGTGTATATCCTGGCAGTCTTGTTCTAAACTGGACGCAGACGCGCTAAGAGCTTATATAATACTAACTAAGTAACATCAATACTGGCACTGTTGGAGGCAATGACAGAAGGCACCGCGCTCTACGTCTTACACATGGGGCACGGTTCAATGTTAAAATATTTGGCAACTGTAACTAGGCCTCGGGGAGGGTGGGTGGGTGAGGTCGTAGCTCAGGAGTGGGTGGGGTTATCACATATCTTTATGACAAAGATAGGCTGCACGTGTCCCGACAGGGAATCGCTTTATTGGTTTAGCAAATTTAATTTACTGTCGATCGCTTCGGTGGCATAGTAGTTAGAGCGTCCGCCACGGATGCGGAAGGTCGCGGGTTCGAACCCCGGCCCAGTCATACCAAAGACTTTAAAAAATGATACTAACAGCTGCCTCGCTAGGCACTCAGCATTAAGAGGTTAGTGTTAGGACTGGTCGGCCTGGTGTCAGGATAATGTGTCTGGGTGGGACATCATGCTACATGTCTGCGGCATGATGCCCCAGTGCTAGACATCACTATAAACTGTCGCACTGCAGACATCGTAGCGATATGACTGAAAAATTGTTAAAGCTACGTTAAAAAATCTAAATCACACACACACACACACACACACACACACACACACACACAATATACTGTCTGTATTGGCTACCACTGAAAACTCGAATTGAAAACCTTAATTTTTCACTTTTACCTCGTCGGCTGGGGTGGTGGTTGGTACTTGGATGGTAGTGGGGGGGGGGGCGGGATAACTAGCGGATACATGTATAATGCAAACAGGCCTGGTTGTTTTCGTTTTTACAAACAGAACGTTAATAACTCAGAATACCTCTCATGGGGTCACAGACCAAGAGTAAGAAAATTAGGCAATTACAATGGGTACAATCAAACTAATACATTTTGCGGAAGGGGTGACTAAGGGATACGTTTATAATGCAAACAGGCCCAGTTCTTCTGGTTTTTACAACATAACTTTATCAACTCTTAGAATAACACCCAGGAGGTCGCATACCATAAATAATATAATTAAATTTGGTAAATACAAGGCGTGAAACTAAAGAATAATTACAGTTGGTAGGATAATAATGGAATTAATCAAATAAGATCCAAGCTAGATTGTCTTAGATTATTTTCTTTTACTGTATAATAGCCACATGTCAGCTTGGTATAGGATTTCAGTAACGTACTACAATAACAATGGGCATTGTATTTCATATTCCTAACTTGTCAAATGTCTTTTAAGTAACATGTTGTCCACCACGTGCCCGAACTACAGTTTGAAACGCCACAAATACATGTGTTCGTGCGTTGATACCTTGTTGATAACTGCAGAGCGTTGTTTTCATAAACGTCTGAGGTAAGACTGTGAAATGACAGCTGTGAAGTACCTCCAGAATTCATATAAGAAACAAACGTGTTCCGCAGCCATTGAATGGATTAGCACAGGCACCCACAACGTTAATTTTGAAAACAAAACTTTGCCAGTAGCAACACCATCATCACTCCAAACTGCTCAGCCTTTAGGTATAATCTCTGTAAAAACCCAGATATGTGACTGTGAGGGATCAGACACGAAAACGACAACAGGGCTCCGTGAAGTTGTCCTCGACGTTGCATAAATCCAAGGTTGTAATTTTCATTGATGCCAGTGACTATGGCTTATACATTTGCATCAGTAACAGTGTTGTTTTTCAGTTTAGTTAGCTGATGAAAACACTGCACGGTCGGAGTCCTTGTAAAGCATCATAAACGAGCTAGTTGATCTTGCATAATCGTCCCTATATCCGGCGAGTCCGAGAATTGTCGTGGTAATATCGACTTATCTCAAACATGCTTCAATTTCCTTACCATCAATGAAATAATGTGTTCTGCGTAATTAACATTGTTTGTACAAGTCTTCCATCAAATTCTTAGAAGGTCTCACATGGAAGCAGACGTATCATGCACTTGTCAATCTATTCGTGACTGCTGATTAGGCTCCATGGCTGGGTATGAATAATACTAAAGATATTCATTTTTTGATTCGATCTCTCTTCAAAGGAACTTCCATGTCAAACGCGGGATTGGATATTTGTTCAAATTTTGCTATTATTTATTCATTATTGGTTTCGTCTAATACATTTTTGAGTCCAGGTCCAGTCTATAACCGTAATCCACTTCCATTGCCTCATGTGAAATCATTGAATCAGTTATGCAATGTTGAACAGCTTCATTGATAATCTTACTGACTGGCTCGGGCATTGCTCCTTTTGATGGAAGTATAATCGCCTTTGGATGACGAGTTACTATTCGCCGTAGTAGATCTCAAATCGAGTGAACCGCTCGCAATCCCATATTTTTCAACTGATCAGCAACGACGTTTTTGATGCTATCACTGACTTGCATTGCAACTTCATTTATTAGTGTAGCGAGCGAAGACAAGGCCGTAAGTACGTTTGGTGCGCTTGTAATCACCAGTCCATTTCCATAACATGTCATGTAAAAGAGATTTCTCTCAATAACAACATGCACTGGTATCACAAGTCCACGTATCATTATCGTTTTATTAATAATCAGGTTGATCTCTAATGTACGTTTGTATTGTCAGAGTTTTCCCACGAAGATCTATCATGTGCCCGTCATGTTCCATAAGAGTAAAATGAAGTTATGTCAACCTGAGATTGTGGCATGGAAGATATACAGGTTTCAAAGGAGTAATTGTTATCAATCAAATCATCTGGTTCCACAGTTGTGAAAACCCAAACAGTATGCAACCCTCTGATGCTTGTATTGTTGTGACTGAAGCTTCACAACAGCCGCTAATGGCGTCACATATTAAATTGATCTGAATCATTGAGGTAATCCTTCCAGGCGTAAAACTTATTTGTCCACGGGAATCTTCTGATCGCAACTTAGAATATTCATTGACGATCGTGTGATGTCAACCGTGCACGATGCAGATTCGATTGAACTAACAGAGTTGAGCGTGAATTCATCTTCGTGTACACAAATTTTCGAGTCTTTGTCAGTGTGTAACGAAATTCTTCGCTGAATCTCTTCATAGATTGATTCCAGGTGGTACGCGCCTGCGATAGGTTCAATATTATTTCAGTTGACGCCACAGTCTGATGAAAATACATATTAATTTTTCGCAGGAAGACCACTAAACGGCCTTGATCGGATATCAGGCCAAATATAATACAAGCGCAACGACGCTATTGTAATGTCAAGCGTGTGTTATTCCCCTGTGGTGATTGATTTAGAGAAATTCACATAAAATTCTGGTTTCATTGATGAAACTGCAGTCATTGAGGTGACGCTTGGGGTTGTATTTACAATGACACGCTGCCTTGAAGACTTTTTTGCAAAACAGAAAGTGTTTAAATAAAAAGTGATTCAGAACTCATCAGCAGTCTGAGAAATTCGTTTGTCGCATACATTATTGATGTCTCGATGAATTCGTGCATCAACAAGCAAATTGTCCCTGGGTCCATGATGTATTGGGCGAGCAACCGTGGACAAATCGATGCGGCCTCATTAATGAATTCTGTTGTTGCCCACGCAAACTGACCCCTTTAATGTTTACAGTCGTACCACGAGTTCATTGATCAGTTGTTGGTCCATATACGCGCATTTTAACCCTTTGTTTAAATACTTTGGTTTCATAGAATCTTTATTTGTTCTATGTTTGTTTCACGTTCACCAATCCCTTTTCTCTGAGGGTAATCCCCCACTGATGGTGAGTAATATTCTTATTCTGGAGGTACATTATCCTTAGGAGAAAGTCCTCTATAAAACGAGTTCAATAGATTTGTTGCAAGATGTTTTCATATGTACGGGTAAAATTATTCCAGTATAAAGTTACATCTGTGTATGATCTATATATTTTAACCATCTCATCAAAATCTTACATCGTGTTTTGAATGTTACTGGTTTCTTACAGCATACATTACACTCCGTAAGTAACCATCTATGCCATTTACTTAGGAAGCGACCCTGGCGCGTATGATTATTAATATAAATTTTTCACGGGGTGTTGGTTGGTATTCTTGCTGCTTTAGGGAATTGCTAAAGTTCTCCTGCAATGCTCCATGAATAAATCTTTGAATTGATATTTCTAGCTTTGATATGTACTCAGGTGGTTGTTCTTGTGGAACTCGCTCAACTGTCTCTGCAACTTCTTCATGTAGTTCATCTAACTGCTATTCGTATTTCTTATAATGTTTCTTGTTCACGCCTGATCGGACCAGGTTGCTGATGTGTTCCCATAATTTCAGCAGTAATTTCTGCGACTTTCTTCGTTTAGTCCGCAGATTCCTTCGCTGGTTTGATCAGTGGTGCAAACGTCTGTTCGAAACCCGTTGTGAGGTTTTCCCGTGCACTTTTTTCTCGACTTTAACATATCTTGGACAAGTTTGCGTGCATCAATGTACTCGCAGAAAAGTTCCAGGTGATCACTCACGGGTTTTCGACGTCAATCAGCGGTCTTTTCTATGGTTACGCAGGTGGATTTTGTCATTGTTTATGTTTATTACAGTTCTTAAATTGTTTTGTCAGACACTTGCGTGAGGCAAGTTTATGTAAGACTCCTTCGCATCCAAAACCGAGCGATGTTAGCGTGGTTCATCAGTCAAGCCAATACTGAGCAAATTATATAGATCATGGATGACCTCATCAAACTTTTTCCGAAACACATCCCACGAGTAGTCATGTGGCACACCAAGTCTATTGAATATTCGTAAGACAATATGCATCAATGCCCCGAGATATCATTAACATGTTACAGTTATTTCGGATCAAGTTAGACACATGTGAGTGTCGTTGTGTTACGTAGATCACGTCTGTGTTTTTGTGGTGACCTCGGCAAAAGTTTCTCGCTGGGGTGCCTTGGTGTTTAAGCATGACATCGCCGTACATGACAAGATAGTCCTTACTTGAATCAAGGTCGTCAATGGTAGGAGTTTCATCAATTGTGGGCAAAATATCAACGGTGCTCGATTTACTTCTTGGTGACGACTGAAGTGCTACCGTAAATTCTCTGAGTACATCGTCCGCTGACGGAGCAATTATGTAAATTACGATCCCATGTTAAACATCTCAAAATCATATTCAACAGCAGTTGGGTTTTCTCCGAACCAGCCGGACCAATAACCAATGTAAAAACTGAGTTTGGAAACATTCCACCGTGCTTGGTTGCTTTATGCTTTACCTGAGCAGTAAAGTTAATGACGGCGAATTTTCTCTCTCGTGATGCCATGTTAAATTTTGTATAAATTACTTGTACACCGTTATTTCTCCAGGTTGTGTGCTATGCCGCACGAAACTCGTAACGTAAATCCAACGTCTTCAAACATATAATGGTCTAGTTGTGATTTCTGTAACTTGTGTTCGGTGTGTAACAAAGAAGTTTCTTAAAAACAAGTCGACGGTGATGTCGCTGCTTTATTAAAGAAGCTATTCCTAAACACCATGGAGGAAACACCCTGGTGAAAAGCACATAACCAGGTGCAATTAATTGGGGCCTCATACACGACTGCATATACGACTTGATTCTAACGACCAACCAAAACCCAGAGAAGCTGCTATAAACCGCGTTGGCGCTGAACGTTACCAACATGATCTTGCTTATGTGGCTTCAAATTATATCCCTGCACATCAACGTGCCGATATAAATATCATCTATGACTTCAATCCACTTAATCCTACTCTCTGAGAAAGAATCACTGATGGATCATCAAAGAAGGCATGAAAGCTAAGTTTGGTCTTGGTGGCCATTAGGTGGACAAAGTCCGCTCATTAGAGGCAAAATATATTGTTAAAATAAACAATCATGAATCAGAACTGCATACTTTCTGAGCGGACTTTACATCCAAAAAATATATTATAGTCCTCGCCGTTATTGGAAAGGTGAACTGCCATTGAAACGTTAGCAAGCGTAGGAAAGTCACCCATGGTTTTGCTTGAGCATCGCTGGCTAAACAAGTGTTGTGGCAAATGTACCTGCTTGCACCAAGGAAGATCTTTTAATTACACTTATGTATCAGTGCACTAGCGGATGTCGTTATATGTGAATCGTATGTTGATTGACAAAATCACGCTATGTCCGTACGCATAAGAGGTGAATCCGTCAGGGGACAATCCATCGTTTGGTGTCAAGCGGTGACAAACTCAACTTGGTGCAACGATACACACCAATGAGATGTTTCTGTGACCAGATCAGATTTGATGTTTGTGCCAATTCACGTGGCTCACGCAAACGTTCCACACCTGTGTCATGTTTGAGATCTTTTGCATCATCAACCCTGGAACTCGTTTTGCCTTTTTGATGTTCTCGCCGCTTTGCGGTCCAATCACGATCAGGTGAATTTTAGGTCGTAGCCCCACGTATTCTTCGATAGGATTGCCATTACATTGGTCTTGTTGCTGTTATTAAACAGTGAATGATCTTTCAGATACTGCCTGGTGTCCAGTTCGCTTACTAAACTTGCATGAGCAACGAGTCCGTATCCGTGTACAGCATCTTGATATTGTCACCGTGTATCGATTTTGTCATAGTAAAACTCGTACATGAGCAGCTTAGATAAATCCAAACACAGACGCACCAACATAGATGTGCTTTGTCAACATCAGCTTAGCTTTCTTGCTATCAATAGCAACGAGTCTGCCTTAAAATATTTTGCATGACTGAAATCGCCCGAGTTTGTTTTGTTCACTATCACGGGCAAAATAAAAAAAAGATTTGTTTTCAAAGATTCTCTTTAGTTTTCACAAACACAGCATCATTCATTAGCTTGAAGAGTTCTTTCTCAAACTCTTTCTTAGTATCCGTTCGCAGATTCGTATTCATCTCAACATAAAGAACCATCCAAACTCGCTGGCGAAATCAAAGTACCCGGTGGACTTTACTTACACGAATTCCTAATCGCAATTACAACTGCAGATTTTATATGTGGACTACATAGTTATTCTTAGTTCGAAGATTTGGGACACGTTTGGTGCATTCAGTAAACTTGAGGTTGTGTTCGTACACCATTGCACATTGATACTGGGACAACGCCCGCGAAGCACCACCAACGCTTATGGGACAAGCGGATAATAATTATGGGTGTGGTGGAGCTCTCTTGATATTCCATAGCAACTTCAAAGAAGTATCCGAGTTCACTGTTGCTCTCGTATTCATGTAAGTGTTTGTGAATGTTTACATGTCCTGATTAATCCATTAAAACCCACCAAGAGGCATAGGCTGCAGCATTGCCTAGCAATAAAGAATGTTGCCTAGAGATACATGATTTTACTGTTTGGGACATCAGTATCATACCCACTTATGTTTGAATTGTTTGCACATGCGTTTCGATGGCTCATTATTATTATACCGCCACAGATTAGAAGTTCAGCAAACAGATGTTTGTCAATATCAGTTAGTAGTTCCCGTGACGAAAAGTAGCGTGCGGAATCGAGCTTGTACTTGCATAATACAGTATCACAAAACGTCTCAAATACATCAGCGAGTAAACAACACATCGATGCGTAAATACAGATGATGATAGTCACAAGATTCTGACAATCAATCGAAGAACAGACATTGTTTCCATATACGTTGTCGTTGGTAGAAATACCTTCGCAAGATGATGATGAAACTGAATGTCTCAATCGGTGATAATTGAGTTTGAGCAAACTTGTTATATAATTGTTCATGTACTCTTGTAAATAGGTTCATTCTCTGGTGAGTAAACCGAATGTTCCATTGCTGGCACTACTGTATCGACTAGTGATTTTGAATGGACCATTGCCATTTTCTGCAAGGTTGTTTACGATTTAATCCAGGCTGGAATTGAGAAACTGTAGCGATTCAATCAACTGCAGTTGTCCAAGCCTAAACGTCATATATTTTTCCATTGTGTTTGGAATGACAAACATTTGATGCATTTGACGCTGTTGTTGCTGCTTGCATTATTAAGAGACCTTTTAACCGCGAAGGTTATGATGCACAAAGAGAGTTCATGTTTTATTTGCATAAATTCGTAACTGTAGATTGCGTTTGCTCCTCAGAACGCACCAGTGACGTGACAGTGATCGCGAACTTCAGTTCAGATCTCAAAGGGACCATCACAGGTCCAGCCATGAATGGCCGCTGAAAACTCGTGTCATCATTAGTCATAATCCTATCTTAGGACGAGGCAAGTTGTTTCCGCATCCAATTTGCTGTGACATCGCCGCGGTACAACATTAGTAACAGTGTAACAAAATCCAAGACTTGTTCTGAAACTTGGACTGTAGTTAATGAAGCCTCAGGTAACGACCTTGAGTCGTCTACGGGAAAATTAAGACCGTCAAAATCCGCGTAAATTACATATGGGACTTTCATTTTCGTTGCACTGCAGTAATTTTCACAATGTTCTTTCTGGGTTCTGGTATTAATGGCAAACTTAGCAATGTCCGTAACCTGTACAGGAAATTCAATTTTACCAAGCTTAAGTTCGTCTAGGTATTGTTCGTATTTTCGAAGCTGATGTATAATATCGCTCGCGGGATGCAACGCAGACTCGAGCGACCATTAAAAGAATCGGTTGTCATCGTTCTATACGTCTACCACTAACAGCGGTGGAATACACGCTGGCTTTTTAATGTAATTCAGTCCGCGAAAACGTTTGTGAAAATATGAAGCTGAACATGCAAGCATTTGGAAATCATCCATCCAGAATATCATCCGGAGTAATTTTTGAACTTCTCAAGTGTTTTGTTTCTTGTCCTAAACTATTTCAAGTGAGATGTATATATTGAAACAGACACAAGCGTGTTGCTTCCAAGACTTTATTTCTAAGAGTGACTCATAACAGGCAATCCACACAGCGGGTCCCTAACAGCGCATGCGTATATACATTGGAGAAAGCTGTACACATGATGTAGATTGTATAGTCCATTTCAATAATACAACATTTCCCTTGTTTTGACAAAAATAAATATGGTTGTTTTATTTTGAAGGTAACATATAAAACAAGGTAACGAAATCTAAATAATTCTGTAGAAATAGTTATTATCGATGATGAAGATTTGACATGAAACTAAATCACATAATACATATGTAAGTAATGTGCAAAACATATTTAATGCATTAATAATGTTGTTCATACGCATTTTGGTTAACCAATTTTTTTTTTTTTTTTTTTTTTTTTTTTTTACTATACCCTAAATAATCATCTTGGTTGTCATGTATTTGTCAGTTGTTAACAGCCTCCGCCGTTCCACATAAACGGCACTCCAGGGATGTCATTTACACTCAAGTTTCAGTTCAGTTCTCAATCTATAACTATCAATGTTACTTAATCCATTCATCATTTACATAGAGTTTGTTAGGTTTCACCTCTCTTCCAGACCGTGTTATATATGGGGCATCTGACCTCAAAGTCTTAGCTCCTGATTCTTGGATAGTGTTATTGAAATGGGGTTCTCTAGGGAAAACTGTTTGAAATGGAGTATTTTCACATTGCTGCTCGGGGTCAGCCAATACGCGAGCAGCAAATGGGGTCACATCTGATAGATTCTCCATGGTTTTATTAAGTAACCTTCGATTTCGGCGGTAAACACCACCATCCCTAGTTTGTACAGAATATGACCTGCCGCTGTGAACTCTTATAACTTTGGCGGGTTTCCATGTTTTACCAAATTGAACCCTCAAAGAATCATTTACAGAAAGGGGTTTAAGTACTTTTGCCGATGTCAAAATACTGTTTTTGTTTTAATTTCGACTGCTGCATTTTCTTTTGAACAATAGTTGGGTCAACGGTCTGTGGTTTGAGAAGTTTATTTGTAATCGGTATTATAGATTTTGTTCTTCTACCAAGTAACATTTGAGCTGGTGTATAGCCGCAATCCAAGGATGTATTTCTATATTCTAACAAGACTAAATAAGGGTCCTGCTTACTGTCCCTTGCTTTGGTGAGCAATTTCTTGGCAATCGAGACTGCCTTTTCTGCAAACCATTAGACATTGCATGTAATGGACTTAACGTCCTGTGTTCGAAACCCCATTCTTTCGCAAAGTTTGCGAATTCTTGGGATGAAAATTGCGGTCCATTGTCGCTAACACAGACATCACAAATACCGTTTCCTGACATGTGTACTTTCAGTTTCCTGATAATTGTGATACTGTGTGTGTGTGTCTGGCAATAAGTATATCTCAAAAAATCGACTATAATAATCAAGTCATGAGATAATTTTTCCCATCAAATGCAAACAGGTCAGTACCAATTTTTTGATAAGGCCTTTGTGGGATGTCATGTGGGAGTAAAGGTTCTTTAGCATTGGAGTCGCGGTGAGTGAGACATATCGAGCATTTTAACACATGGTCTGTGATTTCTTTGGACATGCCTGGCCAAAAGATGCTATCTTTCGTGCGTTCTAACGTCTTGTTTACTCCCAGATGACCAGTGTGCACAGCTCGTATCATCTCCTGCCGGAGACCTTTCGGTACAATTAACTTTTGACCGCTGAAAATTAAGTAATCTTCTACAGATAGCTCATCCCTGTGATTCAGAACTCAAGCACATCTGTACTGCAGTCAGCACGTAAGCTAGGCCATCCCTGAGTTATAGTCTTTATCAACGTTTGAATTTGCGGGTAAACTTTGATAACGCTCTTCAGACATTCTAACTGTCGATCTATGACAAACAACTGTTGTTTGATCGTATGTACGTGAAGGTCGAGTCCTTCGATCAATCTTGGGTATGTGTCTGGAAGTGATTGCCTTGATAAATAATCACTAATGGGCAAATCTTTCCCTCGTGCATGATGCACTTCAATATCGTACTGCTGAAGCTGCAACATCATGCGTTGTAGGCGTGGAGGGGCTGCTGAAAGGGGCTTCTTCATGATCGATTCAATCGGCTTGTGATCTGAGTGCACCCTAACTGGTCTAGCAAAATCCAATTGATGAAAACGTTTACAGCGAAATAGTATAGCCAGCATTTCTTTTTCTATCTGAGCATACCCTATTTCGGTTTGTGTTAGGCTTTTGGATGCGAATGCTATGGGGTGACCGTCTTGCATAAGGCATGCCCCAATCCCATATTTGGAAGCGTCTACTTCGCGTGTTAATTGCTTGGTCGAGGCAAAGTAAACCAGCACAGGGTGTCGCGTGATTATATCCTTGACCTCTTGAAATGCCTTCTTCTGTGGTTCGTCCCAGAAAAATTTGACGTCTTTCTTCAAGAGGGCTCGTAAAGGGCTTGTAACCTCTGCTAAATTTGGCGCGAATTTTGAAAGATAATTAACCATTCCTAATAGGTTTTCTAATTTGGACCTATTTTCGGCAACATCAAGTTTAAGAATAGCCTCAACCTTGTTTTGATCGGGTTTTAAACCTGACGAGCTTTTTGTATGGCCAAAGAAAGATACTTCCGTTGCGCCTATTACGAATTTGTCTGGGTTGAGACGCACACCTTTTGAGCGTGCACGTTCAAGTACACGTGTCAACATGTCATGTTCCTTGCGAGAGCGTCCCCACACCAATATGTCGTCGACTATACACGCGACATTTGGCAAGCCCTCAAAAGTTTCATCCATTTTCATTTGAAATATGTCTTGTGAACTTTTTATACCAAAAGGTGACCTAAGATATCGGTACCGTCCGAAAGGCGTACTGAATGTAGTTAGGTACGAAGATTCGTCTTCAAGTTTCACACTCCAGTAGCCATGTGTACAGTCTAACGTGCTAAAGTACCTGGCATTGGTTAGTTTAGTTGTGACATCATCGATTGTCAGCATAGGATAGTGGAGCCTAAGGACTGAATCGTTTAACGCCTTTGGGTCTAGGCAAATACGCAATTTACCCGATTTCGGTTTCTCAGTTATTACAAGGGAGTTGACCCAATCGGTGGGTTCTGTAACCCTTTCAATAATTTTGCACTCTTCCATTCTTGTGAGTTCTTCTTTAAGCTTTGACTTTAATGCTTCTGGTACCTTTCGCGGGGTGTTTACTACTGGTACTGCATCGGGTTTAAAATGCAGCTTGCACTCACCGGGAAACAGACCTATTCCTTGAAATAGGTCATTGTACGTACTTGTAACAGCTGATGTATCTAAGCCAGACTCATTATCAATTGCGTAAGTCAGCTGGACTAATTGTAAGTCAAGTGAAGTTTGAATGCTAATGAGAGCTGCGGCCTGATATCTACAACGTCAAAGTATGTTTTTACAGTTTTGCCGTTGTGTGAGCAGGAAAGCATTATCTTGCCCACTACTGAAATCAAATCCCCTGTGCGTGATACAAGCTTATTGTCGGGGGGGGGGGTATTAAGGGGTCTTTAATATTGAGTTTTTTGTACAACGCTAGTGGAAGAATGTTTACTTGTGACCCGGTATCTATTTTAAATTTATATGGGGTTTGGGAAGGGCCAGTACGTAACTGGACAAATGCACGGTCTGGAGATAAGAGAGATGAATGCCTTACCGTATCTATGTAAAATTCCTTGTCATTATGTGTATTCCGTGCATTGTTAACACTCCCGTTATAATCAGATCCCTGGTCACTCTTCGATATATTATGCACAGTTTTGGATCCGCACATTTTTGCAAAATGATTAAGTTTGCCACATTGTCTGCAAGTCACACCTCCAGCTGGACACTGCGAGTTGTTCGACTGGTGGTTCCTGTTTCCACAATTCCCACATGGTTTGTGTGTTGTGAACTGATTGGGCCATGCACCATTGTGATATTGGGTCTGATGTGTCTGCGTTGACTTCAGGGATTGTTGCCAGTGATATCCCCTGGGTTTGTTTCTACCGCGTGCCTGCAATCTGTTTTTACTTTTATCGACAGCGACTACATCCTTGTTTGGCGAGCCGTTTGAAATAGATATCGATTTCAATTGCTGCTGACAATATTCAAAGTTTTGAACGAACTGGATAGCTTTGTCTAATGTCAACTTGTCTCCTTCATTAATCAGTTTCTCTCGGACTCTCTGACTGTTCGTCCCAAATACAATTCTATCTCTTCTCATATCATCGTCTTCATGAAAGTTGCAGTCTCTGGCTTTCAGTCTTAGCCGTGTGACGTAGGAATCAATTGATCCCGCTCCTTGTACTTCCATATTGAAACGATATCGCGCAAATATGGGGTTTATCTTTGGTTGCACGTGTGCCTTGAAACGGTCATAGAATATTTGGAGCTTCTTCGCGTCTTCATTTGAAATATCAGTCCACGTTTGGTAGACGTCTCTCCCTTTGTCCCCAACCCACAACAAAAGGTATGACACCTTTTCAGCTTCTGTTTTCTCTTTAAGAGGTCCATTAAAAATCAAAGTGATATGTAGTTTAAACTTTTCCCACTGTTCCGGCAAGTTCGTAGCTTCCCAGTCCAAGACTGGTGGAAGAATACCGCTTAAATCCATGGTTGATTTTTTCAAATCTTAACTAATGCACACACTCTTTACTCTATGCGCAACTCCAAGTTAATGCACTAATCAAACTTAATGCACCAATCCCACTTCTGACACCATGTTGTGTTTCTTGTCCTAAACTATTTCAAGTGAGATGTATATATTGAAACAGACACAAGCGTGTTGCTTCCAAGACTTTATTTCTAAGAGTGACTAATAATAGGCAATCCACACAGCAGGTCCCTAACAGCGCATGCGTATATACATTGGAGAAAGATATACACATGATGTAGACTGCATAGTCCATTTCAATAATACAACATCAAGAAACTTTGCGTAACTTTTATCAATTTCGCTGTGTATTTATGACAACATCACACAAGCACCACTATGACACCTATGACACCATGGCTGTGGTGTTAAAGATGGCGCAAGGCCATCTTTAGTTACATGTCCAGGCATGGTAAATTCCACGTTGAGAATAATATATGCCTTTAGTCAAGACGGCAGCAATGTCTCACCCAAATGATGTAAAGTTGATACAATTCCCAGACGCACATTTGATAACAGTTTTACAACACCTCTTTTTGGCTATTGATGCCTGTTAAAATTTCCTGGTAATTTCGAAGGTTACGAAAGTGCTCATACAATTTGAATTCTGAAACTTTCTGTCGATGAATATACTCAAACGTCTCAGTGGTGAAAGCGGCTGCGATACGTGGACGGTTTTGTTCATCCTCGATAATAGATGCAATTTCTGCTCATTTGATTAGTGTGGAAATTTTCATAATTAATCGTGCTGCAGTTCCACGAAGATGTCTCACAATCTGACACGGTGAAACTCTCAGAACTAATAACGCAAATATGGCAGCCTTTATTGCTCTTCTTGGTATTTTTATATTACACTCACGCGCGGATTGTTTCAGTTGTTGTACCATTAATATTGTCGTCACAACCGGCTGTGGTTTATCCGTGGAAAGTTGTTACACAACTGACTGTGATTAATTTATAGGTCCTAATAACTCAAGTATGTCAGATTTTCGTATGCGGTTTAGTATTTGTATTCTACGCTGTCGCGTGAATTGCCTCAACTGATTAACGGTAGTCCCACTGATATATAATAGGGGAAATTATCGTCTAGTTGCAAATTCTGTCAATATTCTTCTCTCGCGTTTTTATTTTACCAGGTTCAGAAACTGCAATCGCTTCAATCCTGAATATTATTGTTTTGATCTCATTATCTTTTTGGTTAATATTGTCGAGTGTTTCTACAGTCATATCGTCTGATGTTTGTATAATCATACGTTTAGCTTACTAGTATCTATGCCGGCGCGGATGATAATACTCGCGAACAGATCTGCATGTTTGGCAAAGCTGATTACTTGTGTTTACTCCGATACCACATTTAAGGCATTGTCCAGCACAGAGACCACCAACACGTAAAGGAAGCAAATGCCATTTTCAGTATTCGTAATGACAAGTTCTGCCGCAAAGTTCACATTTTTAAAAAAAAAAAAATTAGAGTCTTTAATTAAATTTTCAGTTGCTTTGATCCCTCGTCTTTTCTTCTTATTTACTGTATTCGCTGAAGTATGTTAGTACACACTTCATAATCCAGTGGAAAGCGCTCAAATTGACGGCCATAAATTGTGAAATACTTTTATTCCACCTGAGAAAGTGATTTTTAATCTCACATCAGTCTCTTATAAATACACGGGCATATTTTCCAGATACTAGATAAACATGTATAATGTCCTAACTCAGATAGCATTTCCTTCAAGCGTAAATCAGGTCTAGGTACTTTTTAATCTTGGAAAACATCTTACACCAAATAGTATACCGCCATTTTGCGTTAATATCCAATAATATTAAACGTTTTGTGATACATATGCATATAGTCCGTGATGCCGATGTGCTTAAATATATCTGTGGTAAGTGTATTATATAAGCCCAGCTGAATTGCTTCTGCGTTGTCGTAATTTCTTTCGTATTTCTTCCCACCGTCAGTGAGTATGCAATTAGTATATTATAATGCTAAAATCATTTCTTTAATTATTTTTCTTTATGATCTTTATTGCTACCAGCTCTGGATAAATATTTGAAAAATCATACATCTTTTGGGCCTCTTTGACAAATCTGAGTGAAGCATTTAAAGAACACAGCGATTTAATCGTTTTGAAACATTAAAAATACTCCATTGCTCTGGAAGTATAACCCCAGAATTAAGTATACGGATAAATTCTTTCAAAATACTATATGCATCTGTATGCGAATTGTTCGCCATTTATATAATAAACGCCACCATAATTGGTTAATATAATATATTCTAACACAATCTCTATGAAATATATGATAATCATAATATTTTAACACAATATATTGTAGAGAAATATAGCTATAACCAATATTTTCACACCAAGAAATTATTCTCTGCGAAATATATTCTCACACTGAGAAATCAGCACAAATCAGTAGGCACAGTGGTAGGCAGCTATGGCATTATATAGGCTTAGGATAATAACTTCACTTGAGACTCACTATAGGGAAAGACTCACCAAAGGTTCATGTACACTTATTTAAATTACATGCAAATATAAGATTTAAGGGTAATATCATGGGGGTACAGAAGGCTTTGACTTATATCAGTAAGTGAAACCAAAACCACATTATGATTACTGTTATAGAACTAATTTTGGAAAACATGATTCTGGTATGTTAGTCATATTGAATAAATATAAGACCAGCTTCTAAATTTTTGAACCCATTGCATGAAAGCTCTGATTTTACCCTCTGATGTTTTTGTTTTCCATGTGCCAAATGATATCTAAGTTTGTGCTAAATGTTTTCCATATGCCTCAACCTATCTATGTTTCTGCTACAAGTTTTCTATCTGCCTAATGCTATCTATGTTTGTGCTACATGTTTTCCATATGCCTAATGTTATCTGTGTTTGTGCTACATGTTTTCCATATGCCTAATGCTATGTATGTGCTAGATGTTTTTCATATACCTAATGCAATCTATATTTGTGCTACATGTTTTTAATATGCCTAATGTTATCTATGTATGTGCTACATGTTTTCCATATACCTCATGCTATCTTTGTGTTACATATTTTTGATATGCCTAATGTTATCTGTGTTTGTGCTACATGTTTTCCATATGCCTAATTCTATGTTTGTGCTACATGTTTTCCACATGCCTATTGCTATCTATGTTTGTGCTACATGTTTTCCATATGCATAATGCTATGTTTGTACTACATGTTTTCCATCTGCCTAAATATGGGCACCTGCACATAGGGGTCAGGGGTGCACTCCCCCCATTCACCTCTAAGCATGTTTTGGCCTACATCTGTCAAACTTAATAGGTGACCACTACATGTTTGTCACCCCTTTTAATTCTGCGGCACCCCTATGCCTAATATCTTTGTGCTATGTTTTCCATATAACTGGCAATATCTGTGTTTGTGCTACATGTTTTCTCTCTGCCTAATGATTCATATGTTTGTGCTATGTTTTTCATATGCCTAATGACATGAATGTTTGTGCTATGATTTCCGTATGATTGATGATATGAATGTTTTTACATTTTCCATATGCCTGATGACATGTATGTGCTTCATGCTTTGCATATGCTTGAAGCTATGCATGTTTGTGCTAAGTGCTTTCCATATGTCTGACAATATGTATGTTTGTGCTATGTCTTCCATATGCCTGACGATATGTTTGTACTGCATGCTTTTCATATGCCTGACAATTTGTAAGCTTGTACTACATGTTATCCATATGCCTAATGATATCTATATTTGTACTACATACCTTTCATCTTTAAACTCTAAAAAAATTTACAGATGTACAAGATATCATTGTTGCTGAAGTGTGTGTGTGTGTGTGTGTGTGTGTGTGTGTGATTTGGATTTTTAATGTAGCTTTAACAATTTTTCAGTCATGTCACTACGATGTCTGCAGTATGACAGTTTATAGTGATGTCTAGCACTGGGGCATCATGCCGCAGACATGTAGCATGATGTCCCACCCAGACACATTATTCTGACACCAGGCCGACCAGTCCTAACACTAACCTCTTAATGCTGAGTGCCTAGCGAGGAAGCTGCTAGTACCATTTTTATAAGTCTTTGGTATGACTCGGCCTGGGTTCGAACCCGCGACCTCCCGCCTGTTGAAGTGAACATAAGGCACTTTAGTACATGGAAAAATGTAGGCGAGTGGTTTTACAGGGTGGGGTGGGGTGGAGTGGAGCAGCAGAGAGGGTGGACCCTACAACTTTTTACAGACCTCATTTTTGAAATTTAAGGGTTCCTACGAAGGCTGAAAAAAAAGTTTTTGGCTTAACAGTAAAAACTTCTCTAATTGACCAGATTTTTTCTGATTTTTTCACAATCTGGTCACTACGCGTATGTCGTCCACCCTCTCTGCTGCTATAAATTAAACAGCCATTATAGATATTATCAATAATGAGTATTGGAGAACCACACTCAGCTAAATTAGCTCGAGAGCGACTAGAGGCAATTAAAAAATATCTACCCGTTCGTGATTCTGTTAAGCAACAACTACAATCACGTCAGGAGTCTCAGGTGGAATTTACAGAAGGTACAGAAAAATTATTTAAACCGATTGTCGAACCAACGAAGAAAATTGTTACAGCAACTGAGGCAACACAACGAGCTCTTGCAACATTGCCTGCTGATATTGCTGGTCATATTCAAGCAGCTCAACCACCACCACAAGCACTACAAGCAGCTCAACCACCACCACAACCAAAACTTAAAAGACCAAGAACTAATATAATAGATAAATTTACGCCTGAAGGTATTGCTGCTATCAGGGACCCAAACCAATTATCTGATATTGCCGCGTTTGAATATCATGAAAGAAAAAAAATATGTAAAACCAGAACATGTTAAATCATTAAGCTCTACCTATTGGATCAGAGATGTATATCGCGTCGCTACTGGTATTCCAGAAATCAGATCTAATGAAGATATTGAAAGTTTTAACAGTTTTGGTGAGTCTTTAAATAGATATGTAGAAGAGATTAAACAGAGCAAACGATTATCACAACCACCACAATTTGAATTATCACCACTATCATCACCGCAGTTTAAAATACAACAACAAATACGAGATATACAACGACAACAACTAGATATACAACAACAACAACAACAAATACGAGAACAACGAAACAACGAGAACAAGAACGACAAGAAACAATAAAACGATTACGAGAACAACAAAAAACACCAAAAACATTTGAGCAATCACTTCGTTATTATCCAGAATCACCAAAGACACCACCGAAACCAAGTAAAAAGAAACCACCGAAACCAAGTGAAGAGGAAGAAGAAAAAGAATTTCAAGACGATCCTGGTGCAACTGGAAGTGGTTTAGGAAGTGGTCTTATTACTTGTCCCAATAATGTCCTTGCTGATGTTGATCGACTAGAAATCCTCATCGGAGGAAAACGAGCTGGTAATAATTCATCAGAAATCATTAATGAAGCAGCTGATATTTGTAAACGATTATTTACAGGTGGTATCATGGATATTAATGTATATCGGTCTCTCATTAATGAAATCGCCGATGATTATCATAGTGACTAAGTATGTAATTAGTGATAAAGTCACTTAATAATAAAATGATCGTGCATGGTACTCAACGTGGACCTACCATGGTCAGGGTAATAAACTCTCGATTACCTGTATACAAAACGACCTACGGAG